>JABFEA020000043.1:37420634-37452228 GCA_019775915.2 Cyphomyrus plagiostoma
AAACAAAACACCCACCCCCCCATCACAGCATTCACATGACACATGACGGACTCATTGGCCACGGGCAGCAGTAGCCCATCCAGTCCGACCACACTGCCTCAGCCACTTTACCAGGAAGCTGACAAGGGTCCCCAAGGAGAAAAGTATGATGCACATGTCATTGTGTCAGGATGGGGGTGTGTGTGTGTGTACACAAAAAAAGCCCTAGAGTGAACTCATCCTAACAGCTCTGACCTGATATAACACTCTCTCTCTCACCACTTTTATAAAGGACCATCTATAGCTGAGATGAGTGTGTGGGCATGAGGGTCAGGGTGGTTTAACTTGCTGATGGTCCCACTTTTGACAACTTGGGGAATTCTGTTTATACTCCCACACCACCTTCACGGCGCTGACTGAGAGTGGCTGTGAAGCAGGACAGTTATAAACAGCAATGAGCCAATCATTCTGAAAGACAGTCTGCAAGGTCAAAAAAGTGAACACAGGGGGGCTCAGGGTTAAGGACTGTGAACAATTAGTTGCGTTTTGCAATTTACCATTTGTTTTGCTTTTTTTTTTTAAAAAAATCATCATCGTATATCAAGAGAAACTGCAGGAGGGACAGAGGATTGCTGTGTGGGGTTGGGTATTGAAAAAAATGGTTTAAAGCTTTTAAGAACCAGGATATCAACAACATTTAAAACCCCACTTATTTACCATTTACTGATTATTAAAACCGGACCTGCAAACCACTCAGTGTGGGCAGGATAAACAGAACTGTATATTACTGACATTAATGGCAAACTGACATCTAAGCTTGAGTGTAATTGTTAACAATATCTATTTTCTCTTGAAACACCCTGTTTTAGTTTTAACAAAATATAGAAATAACAGACCTACTTCAAGTAACATTGGTTGTACAAGTTGAATTCCTTAAAGAGAAGAAGGGCGTTTTTCGCAAGGAGCCCTAATGCTACTAGTGGCGAGTTAGTCAGGAGCCCAGGAGCTTCCTGGTATGACACCTGGCTGAAAGCTTCCTTGACTGCTTCAAACTGTTACAGTTTGGCAGCAAGAATCCTGAACACTCATCATTAATATGAAAACAGGACACTGGGATTGATAGTTAAAATCTAACACTAATTCAATCTTGTAGTCCCCTCAAATTCAGAAGGACATCATGTCTCGGTGCTCAACTGATCTCCAAAGAACAAAATGTAAAAACCATATACCTTTAACATCACTACATCTCAGAAAACTGGGGCATCAGAAAACATTTTTTTTTTAAATTGAAAACTACTGCGTCATTTTGAGGAAATAAAAATGCAGAGCAAGACTGTTCAGGCACTTTAGCAGAAAGGTAAAATACCTCACCTCTGCACAGCACCTGACCAGAAAGCCCGCTGACACAAGGTGACACAGCGGTGTAAAGTCTGTACCATAATAAGCAGATGGAACGTATCCAGTTCACCAGGAAGACCAAAAGTTCCTCCCAGGAGAACGATTTATTATCCATACTCTGAATCTTCGTTTGAATTAATTATGAAACTATGTACATCCAGGCAATCGATGCATTCATGTCAATATTAAAAGGCCAAGGCTTTCACTTTAAGCCGAAACAATACGGATCGCCACAGGCGCTACTCTGTAAGAACAAAATCTGATCCCTGAGCATTGCACACACATACATTCGTTTTGTTTTGACACCCTACGACTTAGTATGAACATGTCCATCCCCAAATTTGCCAGGTAACTTACCAGTTCGTCTAGGTTGCGCATGTCGCAAAGTACTCGCTTCTGCTGCCAGTTAGGGTACAGATCAGAGTCAGAGTCCTCCACACTCTCCATTCGACTAAAGGACCTGCTTGGCGGACTCTGCTCCCTCAGGTTCTCCTGGTCCCGGATCTCCTCTTCGATCTCCTCCTCCAGTTGGATCAGCATCGGGGCGAGCATCCCGAACTTGGAGCCCCGGCGGGCCACCTCCAACAGGCATAAAACGAAGTTCTTCTCGTTGCGCCGCTGGACCAGGTCGTTGGTCTCGAACATCAACACGTCCTTGATCCACAGCTCCTGTCGGCACCAGGCGATGAAATTGGACACGTTGTCACGGGCTAGGAAGGAGCCCGGTACCACGTTGCGTGACTGGAAGACCACGTCCTTGCTCGGCAAACGCATGGAACTGGCAGCCTCCGGATACCCCATCTGGAAGTCCAGCGCCGCTCGGTTCACGTTGTTGGCATGCTGACAGAGGACGCAGCCAGTCTCCAGCGCCTCCATGAAATTATCTGGCGAGATATCCAGGTTATATAGCGTGTGGAGCCACTCCGCCAGGTCCTCCTTCATGGCATAGAGGTATTCCTCGCTAGATTTGAATGGTCGAATGCTTTTGGAAGCAGCGGACTGGATATTACTTTGATCAGCCATGTTATTTAAAAATGAATCCAACCAACCTTCTGGATATTGCCGAACGCCCCCTTACGTTAGAGACCGATAAAATCCATGCTCGATGAGAAATCAAAAGGTGAGGTCTAGGCAGTCGGACACACTGCGTGTCTTAGTGTTTCAGATGATTTCATTACCGCGATTGTCCATTTCCCCCTTGTTTTTAATGAAGCACGCCGACGGCCGGGTATTCCCGATGTCAGCGCCGTGGTCTACATCGCCTTTTCCCCCGGAGCGCCAGCTGCGGAACGAGAGAGCATACCAGCATAGCGACGTTTACCAACCATCAGCCTGATGTGAACCCAGCCCCTTACGTCGTACAACATGCTGACAGGAGGGGGAGGTGGAGTTATGTATATTAAATAAACCGAAACACACAAGGTATCAACCCCATTTAAAATTAAAAAAGGGAAGGCGCTGACAACCAGCACCGTCACGGTCGCGTCAGTCACATCGTACGTCGCGATCCTTCGGAGACTGGGTAGTTCCTCTCGTTAAAAGCGGACAAACGCCAGTAAGGAAGAAGGGGAGGAGGAGGATGCAACTTAAGGATGCAAGTGGATTTATGATTGAGATAAAGTCATAAAGCTGTATTTTAATTATGTGCGGGTCAAAGTATAGGACTAGGGGTGAAATGTGTATGGATGCACTAAATTATACTGATAGGCCTCCTTGACAAACACAAATACGTGCGGCAAAGCACCATCCAGTCTGTCAGTTACACTAACTGTCCTATTTATAGGCCTTATCAATGTACTGCTAAATGGATGTACTAACTAAATGACAGGAAGCATTTGACACATTTTTCGGTGAAGTGAAATATAAACTCAAGCCAGATAACCAACATAAAAATGTAATTTACAATAATAAATAAAACTGAATCACATCTACCGGCTTGCATCCCATGTCACAATGAACACAATACAAAACCGAAAGCGTTCGAATATGGAAACGTGAGGTCACCGATCATCTCTCTTCAAATATGCACTGTATGCTGTTCCTGAAAGCGAAAATGAATCGTTTTATAGGTTCTTATAGGTACTGTCCATACGAACAAAAACGGAAAAGTCCCTAAAATTACTTCACGTACTAAAATTACTACCCAGTCGGTTACTTTAAGTATAACCTTGTCCAGATCCGATAAGATGGGATGCCGATGACCACTTCAGACATATGTAACATATGTAACCAGAAATAAAAACCTCAAGATCCTATTTGTTTTACCTTGCGTGATCCGGATGGAAACACAGAAAACCCTTACCGGAGAATGAGTGGAAATAATCCAGGGTTAAAATGTATCCAGCCGTCACTTGTCGCTGATTCATCCTCCACCTACCGTTATTTAATCCGTCACTTGCATTCCTCCACGAGGAGTCCGGAGTCAACAGCTGCAATCCCTTTCATGCATTATACTTTTGTTTTCCATAAATCAACTATGCGTTTAAAATGTTCAACGTGCTTCATTAAGGATATATTTTAAAAGAAGGCAGATACTGTTTGTTTCTTGCTTATCGCCATTGTCCTAGTAAATCGGTGTCTCGGCGACGTCGCTGCTCTGGATGAGTCCCCTCCCGTCCGTCCGGCACCATTTCAAGTCTCTTTTTGGCGAGGCTTCACCCTGGCTGAAATCGAGCGTTCCTGGGAATGATCACCCACTTTCCGTTGGAAGTATGTTTGAAGGCGAACCCTCCATAGCCCGCTTCATTACATCTACGACCGCAGTGTGATCCGGTGCTTAACAGGGAGGCGGAGGCTATAATTTTGAATAACGAATTGGAGTCCCGTAAGCATTTAAAAAGTGGCTCTACTTTGTCGCGCTGTTTCAACGGATATATAGAATTATAAAAGTAAAGCGTCATAACCATGGGAAAGAACAAAACACCCACGACACCAAAGGGGAAATCACTGGATTTTTTTTTTTTATCATCTCGTGGGAAATCGGGTTCCCTTTTTCGGAGTGTCATAAGAAGACGCTGCTTAATGACTAGGCTATTTGGAAACGGTAGGATCGTCATGTGTGCTAATTAAACATATTTTTAAATAAGATTATTCAGGTGGGAATTAATGTCAATTTACTTGTCTAGATAATGACACGACGTATTGCTCACCGGATGTGACACTTAAAACGAGATTGCACGCTCTAGGAATAGTATTCCTGCCTATGTTGCGCGTTGTTACCCCTCACTGTTTCCTAAATTCTCTCTCCTCTGGGCCACATGAGAAAAATCACTATGCATTAAACACTCATATCGGATAGAGATAGACGACCATATTTTCAAATGGGGATAACGTTTAGTCGTCTGCATTTTTTAATCTATAATGAACCACTTGAGCCGCAGATTCTGTATCTGGTGCTTTATATTTTCTCTGTCATTTTTTTCTATTCTAAATTTCATACTGGAGCACAAGCAGGGACTTTCCGCTGTGATAAATGATTTTATGGATAGACCAAGAGTCCTGTTTTGATTTGAAAAGTGCCAGTTGTTCCTTTAAGAAAGGGTGAGGGAAAAGAGGCGGGGGATTGGGATGAGGTCATTTTGTTGTGTGAAGCCGGATGAATCAGCTTTTCTGTGTAAAAAAAAATTAAATAAAAAATCAGCTCTTCCGCGGGATACACTTGTATGGCTCAACCTGACCTCCCAGTTTGAACAACTGGCTTCATTAAGCTTTTAAAAATATCTGAAGTACGGGATCAGTTCAAGCATTCGTGCAGTGGAATGGTTGCCTCAATTCAGCATTCCAAACTTTGATCTGCTGACTGGAGTAAAATTTGAGACAAGTCTGCACACATATGCACAGGCATTTACATGAATGTAAGTTTTAATACCTTTTAGAGAGTCTGTAGAGTTTGCGAACTTCCCCAGCTCTTTTGATTCAGATAATTTTAGGTTTATAATGGAATAATGTATATTTCTCATAAGATTTCTTGCAGGAGCGTGTCACGACAGAAGCGTGAGCGTTGGCAACCATGTAAATATATTACTTCGTTTTCTAACCTTATCTAGTATGAACTCGGGTATTGACACCGTAGTCGAGAAGGCGACAGGACAATTGAAAAAGAGTATTTATATATAGGGTGATATAACTCAACAGTTTCCCTTCTGCCATGAATACTTTCAGATTAAAAGCTTGCAACCAGTCTGCTTCACAGATGTGTTAAGAGGTAGAGCGGGCTGTTCATCTAACACACATCTGAGATTGATTAATCGTGCTTTTAAAACGTATCCAAAAGGTTGTTGAACCAATAAAACACCTAATGAAAAGCAGGAATTGGAAAACAAATATTTCAAATAGACTTTTACAGGGATACTAGTGGATCACCCTTGTAGGGGTAAAGGGACCATTTAAATTTATTTAGGGGATTGTTTTTTTTTTTATTGACATTAAATCAATTTACTAGCTTTATTTATTTACATAGTTCTTAGGTTATTTGTACAAGCGCACCAAGTACAAAATGTTATGAGTGGTAAATATGAACATCGCGATTTTCGCACATGTTCTTGGTTACAAACGTAAATCATCCTACAAGGGGAACTTGCTTCATTTCTACTGCGTTACAGCGCAGCTATTAACTTCACCTTTCCGATTTGTATGATACTGCTGTTACATTAGCTTCAGCATATTCAAAATGAACGATACGTACAAGTTCCTGCTTCGTGATGCCACCTAGCGGTCAAAGACGCGATTCACACAACACAAGGTCGGTGCGTTCAAAACGGTGCAAGTGACCATTACATTTTATTCGGTACTACAAATGCAATAATCCGCACACTAAATAAAATGTTAATACATTAAAATTACTGACAAATTTACTTTCCACATTCATAGTCTGAAGCAGTCAACTACAAAATCATTCATCTCCTGCAGTTAAGTGTGATGGTCAAAGCAGACATCTCACATTTGACTGGGGGAGTGAAAGGCGCTACATCGGGACCAGAACACAACATTTTTACTGCAGGATGACAGTTTGACACAAAACGTCTGAGAGCTTCGGGACACGTCATTTTAAAATAAACACATTCACAAAGCTGTCCAGCAGTATTAAGATGTAGTTGTTGCACTAAGACACTGCATGGAGATACATGACACCGACAGATTTGGATCTTTTTTCCCCCAAAGTAACTGGCCTGTTGAAGCTTTTATTATTTTCCATAAAGGAAACAAGTGGTTTAATGTAAAGTAATACAGTTTAAAAACAGATTAACCGTCACAGGATTGAACAATGCACCTTCCAAAGTACGTAAAGACCGAACATGCCTTCCAAGTCAGCCGTATGGAAATAAAAAATTCAATACATTATCAAATAAATGAAAATTATTTTGCTTAACAGTAGAGTAATGAAAAGTATGCACTGACAATTCCCATAAGCTTTTTTGTTATTTTTGTTTGTTTAATATAAATATGGAAGTACAGTTATATAGTTTTAAAAAATAAACCCTTTACTAAATGGGAATTTCTGTACCCACGGTACCCTAGTATGGTCTGTCTCGCCGCTCCTGACGGTGCTCCGCCCTGTCAAGGGTAAACATTCGCCTTCAGTTACAAGACATTACAGGGGACAAGAAGTCAGCACCACAAAAGCCAGGTAAATAACAAAACTGATTTGCTATAGAAACGCCACAGTACTTACTTCATGTCAATCATCTTGCCGGGGGGTCCCACTCCTCTCCTGACCCCTCGGCCTCCCATCTGGTCCATAGGAGGCCCTCGAAAGCCCCCCCTGTCCATGCCACGGCCTCCCCGGAATCCGCCCCCACGCTCTCCCCCACGGCCGCCACGGAAGCCCCCGGGGCTGCCAAGACCGCCGCGGTCCATGCCTCGGCCCCCACGCATTCCTGGACCCCCCCGACCCCTGTCACCACCTGAGAAAAAGAGGAGGGGTTACTGATGTGACCGGGTCCTACCAGGATAAATTGTTCAAACACTGAACTCCTATACGCTTAAACAGCGAACAGTAATTCCTGCACTGACGACACGACGAACCGCTGTTTCACAAATGTGCACATCAGGAGTCCGAATGATCTTTGTGATCTAACCTCTAATCAGAAAGTGTATCCGGCTAACTGCGCAAACACTATCGCTGCGAAGGCCTAAACACAGCGTGAATCAGCAGTATATCCCTGCAGACCAGTCACCTGAGGGACCAAATGGTGGGGGGCCAAAGCCCTCTGGTTTCGGGGCCTTGCACTGGTTGCACTCCGTCCTCCAGGCAAAATTCTGGTTCCCACAGCTCCTGCAAATGGCACACATGGTGTCTGTATAAGCAGCAATGTGTTGAGTGGTGCACACCGCAGTGCTTCTAAGGATGGCACACTCACGGATTGGGGCACTGCCAGTCTCCGGCCCTTGGCTGCATGTTGGCGCCAGAGGGCCGGCCTTGGCCAACCCCGCGGGGTCCTCCACGAGGCATGAAGCCTCCCTGGTCACCACCTCCTCGGCCCATCATACCTGCGGGCAGCACAGAAGGACTCGGCGCTTCAGGGATGGCGGCTGCACCCCCCCCTCCCAGAGCGGCAGATGAGCCGACTCCAATCTCCAGGAGCTATGAGCTTTGCATACGCACCTCCGCGGCCCATCATGCCACGGCCGTCCCGCATGGGCATCCCGCCACGCATGGGGGCCATCATGGGCTTCCGGCGGGCCATGGACACCTTCAGCTTCTTACCCTGGAAATCCTTACCTGTGGGGGGGTGAGACAGGACAGGACAGCAAGTGAGACTAAAGTAAACGTACGGTTCACATGCTCCAAGTACTTAAACTTATCATGCACTTTACCAATTATTGATTTTACATTTTGTGCCATATTAATTATTAAAGGTCTCTCGATAAGCCTTGTAGGGATGCCTTCCTGGTGTGTGAGAGAGGGGCAGAGGTGGTGAGGACTTGCCGTCAAACCACTCGACTGCAGCCTTGGCGCTGGGTGGCTCCTCATATGACAGGGTGGCGTCTCCCTTGGGCTTCCCTGTGTCCTTGTCGGTGTAGATGTTGATGGCAGGCTGCCCCAAGCGCTTGTTCATCTGTGATCGGAGGAAATCCACACTATTCTGTCACATACTCAACTTCTTTGCAATCAAAGTGTAAAACAAAGGAGGACTTTCTCCTGGCAGGAGAACAGCATCGCAGAGAGAGGGTCCGTCACGCACCCTAATGACTCCGCAGTGCTTGAAGAATTCAGCCAGGTCATCGATAGTGGCGTTTTCTGTGAGGCCGGTGATGTAAATCGTACTGTTTTCAGAGTCATCCGGCTCTTCAGGGCGCCCTGCAAGCACACAAAGGCGGCAGATGTCAGCCAATGTGGCCACCTGGCCGAGTGCCCTGCGGAGACCAGTCACATGACACTGCCCCCCCCCCCACTTACCCATGTCGCGCTCTGGCCTCATGTCCATTGGGCCTGCTGTCCATCGAGGGGGAGAGACAGAGGGGACTAGTCAGAGTCTGACACCAAGGGCCCACTACCTAAATATGATGCTACTGCCCTCTTAAGATTCACCCAGGCACACATTCCTCAGAGCCAGCTCAGGCCATCTGGAAGAGAACCTGTTTTAAAATCCCCCACCATTTATACCAAGAAGCTAAATGTAACACTCATGAAAACTCACTCTTATTAAAAAAAAAAGACCCAATTAAAATGTGTGCCGTAAAGAATTTCTTAAAAACCTCAAAAAACCCAAATACCAGGGGTTCAAAATAGGACTTTTTAAAAGTAGTAATTCATAACTAATACGCATCCATTTTGGGAAAAAAACACTAAATGCACCCTTCTTAAGGGGGTATGTATAACTGTGTTCCAACATGACATGGTATACATTTCACTTTGATGTGACCCTGGTTTGACCTTTACACACATAAAATACCCCTTTAACATCATTCTTCTCTGTTAAATACCATTTCACTCTGGAACTTAGAAGAGAACCCCTTACATTCTCATACCCAAAGTAATCGCCGGCACGCTTCCGTTATCTATGAAATACACATGTACACCAATGCAAAAAGTGTGAGCAACACTCATGTTAATCTAATGAATGCTCTTAGTTTTACTAGCCAGTTTAATGCTCATTAACTTACCACCAGGCTTAATGAAGCCACATCTGTCTCCAGCGATGCTGGGGAAATAAACGGAGATATGAAGGCGATTTCCATCTAAAGAGCCACTTCTGTACCTCACGCCCAGCAAGCTTTGGGACTGGGAGCACTGGGGTCGACACAGCTCTGACTAGCCCTTAACATCCCCATAATAACAGATTCTTTTTTTAAAAAAACACAAAGTTTCTCTGAAGCGTGTCTTGGGGGGCTTTCACACGTTTTTTTGGCTGTACGCTTCTCCTTGCCACAACTGTGGTGGCTACACAGTAAGGGGTTTAAGTGTCAATCTTTATTACCCATCTGTGTGTAAAGGGGGGGGGGGCACCCCAGCATTTTGTACAGCAGAAGAAATTAAATTATTCCAGACGCACCTCCTCTCTGACCAGGTAGACCCAACTGGGAATGGCAGATATCACCACATGAGAGTCTGAATGCCCAGAACCCCATTAACTTAAAACTGCCTCTAATTCTTGGAAGAAATGCATCTGAAATAATCACTTACAAATTATGCTGACGCAGCCAGCATATCAAAGAAAAATACACCAGTTACACTTTGATTTACAAAGATTTGCTGACATTACACAATTCTAAAGTACATATGGTTCAGAACCTTGTTACAATATGAATAAAAAAGGTACAAAAATTACATTTTTTTTTTTAAAGAGACAGTTTCATACATTTCACACTTGAGACATTTCCCATTAATACTGTAGGCTCTGCTTTCTAAGTCTCCACTGTTCATTATGCTGCCGGCTGAGTACTGAGTACTGGTACTTTTAAAGTATTGCTGTGTTTACATGGCTCTCACTTTGTAACCTGTAGCATATAAATGCGACATGTTAAGGAAAGTTTGCAAAAATAAGGTAAGTTTGAAAGACAATCACAAAACATTTGCAATTCAACTACATTTCAAAACCCACACTCAAAGCTCATACACGTGCTGTGATACAAGGTGAAAGCATGTCACCCGAACTCTGGACGACCAGCTCCTTTCCATTGCTAAGCCTGCACTGAGTGTGCTGCCACCTGGGGCTTTACTCATTTCTGCTACACACTAAGCAAGGCCATCTCCGGACTGGCTCCCTCTGGTGGCAGCCATGGAGAATGTGCTAGAGGACGGTCGCCAGCCCAGCCCCCAACCTTCCCCTCAGTCAGGTCTCATTGTAATTCTACTCCACCTGAATACATTACTTTACTGGCTGAATAATTATAAAGCTCTTAATTAACCAGCTTAGGCATGTATCTGACTAAATAGAACAAAACAGCCTATATCTCGGGGAAGCCCATGGACTGGGCCGAGAACCATTAGTTGGGAGTAATCTTGATTCACCCAAGTACCAAATACTTATGTATTGGATTTGAAAAAATTTCTAGTGACAGTGCTTTCACCATTTAAAAACCAGAAATGACATTTCCCGTCATAGAGGTGAACCCCATAAAAATGACAAAGTATCCCTTCTAGCAATTGAAATATCTGTTAACTAGAACTGTGAACACGGAATCATTTATACTCATTTTGAGTAAAAGGTAAGGAAATTCATCTACCTAGAGGGGTCTCACCAAATTATTTTTTGTCCACCAAATATTGAGCATGGTACACGAGACACCTTTGATGCAGGATGCTACAGGACGACTATGTATGCCACACGGGGACAGTAACTCTGGGCCCAAGTCAACTTACCGTTTAAAGTACCTGCAAAGCCATAAACAGAGCTGACTTAACACTTAAATGGACCAGCAGGTTTCAGAGAAGTAGCTATAGTATAGTCAAAAGAAATAGACCTTTTCCCCACCCTTTGCAAAACATGTACTCTAACCACTTTATCCTGTAGCATCCAGCATAGCGGAAAGGCCCAGAGCAAACATCCTCAGGAAGAATACAGGCAATATCTGCAGCGTCAATCAGCTCCATGGTGCCCAAAATGGCCGTGACTTATGACTGGACTGGGGACAAATTGTTTAGTGAAGGTGGAGCAACTGTGTTTGTCAGTGGATGTTTGCACCAGCTCTTTGATCTCTGACACACTGACCTTCTTACCTTTGGCCGAACAGCAAACGGGCTGGGGGCCACACCGCTGGGGGCCACTTCAGAGCTGCAGGTGGTTATAAGGCTGAGAAAAGCCCAGGCCTCAAACCAAAGGGGGCATATATAGCACTATGAGGCACCGCGAGCCCAGTGGTGTGGCCCCCAGCGGTGTGGCCCCCAGCCCCGCCAGTTCTGACCACGACTCCTACGTGTGGGAGGAAGCAGGGCAGTCAGCGATGAGGGTCAGGAGGAGAACTTACCCCATGCCCCCGCGGCTCATCCCCCCGCGGACTCCACCGCCGGGCACCATGCCGCCTCTGTCGAAGGCCCCACGCCCACGACCCCGGCTCTCGCCCGGCCCTGGGAAGCCACCTGGCTCGCCCCCGGGGTAGCTGCTGCCCATGGGACTGGGCCGCTCCTGCCTGTAGTTACCTGCCGGGCATGCAGTAAAGCACATGTTACATACAATCACAATTCATACGGGGGTCCGGAACCCCAATGTAGTACAGTGCAGTAACAGGGGAACCAACAGCCCCTCATGCCACTGTTAGCAGGGCTCAGGGCCACAGAGACAGACTGTATTTGTCCGCTGTTTGCTCTAATGAAGAGCAATTCCTTCCAGCTTAATGCAAACTTTACCCTGGAGTAAATGATTTGTTTGCAGACGGCAAACAAAAGTTGGGGAAAAAAAGAGACATTTCAAAACGACACCACACAGCTAGCTGTAATTAGCATTAACAGCACATAAAATGGAAGCATATTCTATTTATTAATAAAGATATTCTATTTATTATGATCTGCAATTGTATAAATAGCTAAGTGATCGTAATTCCTTGGCGTCACCTGGATCAATCTTGTAAATTCCTACAATAACGGAGGAATTTCGACTCTGATATCAGGTTTCCTTAGCAATTCACACATACATGCTGCATCAAACTGGACTGAGTTTACTTAGGTTTCTTCCAACTAGCTGCCCATCGGTGACAGTGTCTGGCCTGGTAGAGTAACTGCCCAGGTCAAAGCAGATGACACAGCAGAGGTGAGAACGAGGACTCACCATACTGACTGGGTGGGTTGTAAGAGCTCTGCTGCCCATAGCTGCCGCCCTGCTGTCCGTATGGGCTGGCCGGGGGCGGCTGTCCATAGGAGCTGGATGGTGGGGGGTAGCTGGAGGCCGTGGGCGGCTGAGCCTGCTGGGGAGGCTGCGGCTGCTGCTGCGGCTGCTGGTAGCCGCCCTGGTGGCTGTAGCTACTCTGCTGGCTGTATCCGCCCGGCTGGCCCTGGTAGCCTGCCTGTTGCTGGCTCTGCTGGCCGTAGCTGCTGGGCTGGGAGTAGGAGTTCTGCTCGTAGCTGGTGGGCTGGCCAGCACCAGCGCTGCCTCCTCCATAACTGTGGCAAAAGGAGACGAGGAGGGGCTTTGGTTACAAAGGAGCGGGACCGGGTGCGAGAGGAAAGAAAAGGGTGCATGCTTCTCATCTTCAGATGCTCATCATCCTGCTGGGGGAAAGATTCTTCATTTTTGAATTAATAGACGAAAAAAAGAACAAGAACAAAGAAAAAAAAACAGGCAGGCCTGAGATGTCAGAACCTATAATTCCAAGATTATAAAAAAAAAACCTGAATTAAAAGGAATGAGTCTTTTCTAAAGGGGCATTTACCTACGAGATGAACTCGGGTCAAAGTGAAATCCAGCCCAGAATCTAAAGGTCACTTGGAGAAGCCCAATTGAGTGGACAGCAGAGAAACAGTGAAAACTAAGCTGCTGTCAGGCTCTCTTACCTGAGATGGCCCAAGAGGGGGGCACAGTACATGGGGGAGTAATTACCTGGAGCTGGGGTAGGAAGGCTGGGGAGTGCCTGACTGCAGAGGGTAGGAGCCGGGCGCCTGGGAGTATGCGTAATTACTGTGCCCGTAGCCCTGGCTGTAGGCGGAGGGGTTAGCCTGGGCCTGTGGAAGCTCCGGGGCCTTGCTCACTTCCTGCGCTCTAAAGGGTTAATCGCAGTCAGGTTACAAGCTCCATGCAGGAGGTCGAAACTAAAAACATGCAAATTTAGAAAAATCAAAATTATGCCGACTAGCTCACCCCAAAACAAAAAAAAAAAAAAAAGTAAATTCACATGAGCCAAATTAAAACTGGCACAGAGAGGAGCCTATTGAGCGGGACTAGTCCTTGGTACTGGCACAGACTGGTTAGCTGGCACTGCTGCTAAAAACTCCTGGCACTTTGAGGGTCAAGTGATGCCCAGAAAGCTGGGCTAGGTGTGGGCTAGGGTGATTACCTTGGGGGCGCGGCAGAGGTGGCCTGCTGGCCATAACCCGCGTAGGCAGACTGGGCCCCATAGCCCTGCTGTGCCCCATAGGAGGTCTGGGAGGTGGGGGTCGTGGGGGGAGCACTGTCGTAGCTGTTGGCTCCATAGCCTTGGCTGGGCTGGCTGTAGCCCTGGGCACTGGCAGCAGGGGTAGAGGTGTATCCAGCTGAAGAGAAGACAAACCTCAAGATCAGGTATCAGTAGGTGGGTAAAAGCCTTAGATCACACAGTTCAAAGACAAGACATCATAACTCTTTACTTAAAGGTGTTAGACAACCTCTGTCTTTGCATGTCTTACAGTCCTGAAATGCAGGGGAAAACATCTATATTGATTCAAATTTTTAATCAACAAACTGAAGGAGCTGGTACGGTCACACCTCCATACACAAAGTCATGTTGAAGGAGGACAGATGGCACGAAGTACGAGATACAAAAACATCATGTCCTCTGCAGAGGACAAAAATGAAATGAATGCAGGATGCATGTAACACGGCTGTGTGGTAATACAGGTTTTTCCCTTTATCAAACTTTATTAAGAATTTTTGTAGCATTTCAAAGCCTGGTATATTTTCATTCACGGCAATTATTTTTTGGGTAAATATTAAATGCAATTAATAAATATTTGCATTTTAAAGTGCAAGCTTTGATCCCACGAAGAAGGATTTCATGCGAAGTGCCCACATTCACACACAAACCAAATGTGGAGATACAGCTGGCCTGATATTTAGCGTGACTGTTTAATGCGGCAATTAAAAATAAGGAACCCTGTCAAGGTAAATGTCATTAAGCCAGAGTCAATAATACCAACTACACGGCTTCAAAATCCAGATACATTTCTTTGCATGCAAAGCCATCCGAAGGTGTCAGTTTGTCACAAATGTGCTGAAATGGAACAAGCTGCATGCAAACGACACACTGCCCAAACCTGCAGTCGTCCCTTCTCCATAGGGAAGGCAGCAATAAAGAAACAATGAGTAAAATTAACAACAAATTGATTAATCAAAGCCTAAAGAACACAAAACAGCTACCACTCAGCCTGCTGCTCACATTATTTATTATTATTGGGTGTCATCATTGCTACCAATGAAAATCTAAGCTTGAACCAACCACTTAGCTGGATAGGAGTTGGGTGTTCAATGGGTGGTTATGGGTCACATCACTCACCAGAAGGGGGGTGCCCATAGGATGAGCCATAAGTAGGTTGGGCGTAGCCCCCAGTGGAAGGTGCGCTCTGTGTGTAAGCAGATTCAGCTGGTTGCCCATAAGAGCTGTACCCCTGCTGGCCGTATGACTGCTGTCAACAAAACAAAACAAAATCATAAGAAAATGTCTCCAGCGAACTGCAGTCAGGCATCACCATTTCCATTCCCTGCAAGGCAATGAGTATACTGCAGAGTGGGTTTTCAGTGGGAACCAGGGACTACTTTAAAAAGTCTCAAACTGATAGGACTTGTGAGGAGCGCAACTCGATAACACAAGCTGCTCAAGGGTAACCTGGAAATCGGGGGCACAGGAAAAGCTCTCGAAATAGACCTTAACTATCTTTTTCTGGACAGAGCCAGCATATAAGGTCATTATGTCCTTTCACAATGGTGCCTGGGGCTGAGAGGAGACCCTCACCTGGGTACTCTGTCCATAGGCCTGCGAGGCTTGTCCTCCATAAGATCCATAGCTACAACAGGAAAAAATTCACTTTATATAGTCAACTCATTTCACACCTGACATGGAAGCAACATGACCATAAGAGGTGACAAGCACATGGCTGAACTCTCACACACTGAAAAGCAGAGGAGAGGAGAAGCATAAAATTCAACAGCGGTCACTTACCCCTGCTGGGCAGATCCCTGGTTGTAGGTACTATAATCTACAAAGCAAAAATAACAATGGTATTAAATTTAATTATACTGTTAACTGCAGGAAATATTCATTAAGAGAAGCACTCATGCAGCACAGGCTCATGGCGAGCCTGGAGCACATGACATAAGGGAGGGTTCAACTAGGGTGGGATGCCAGTCCATTGTACAGCACACACACAGACACACAAATGAACAATGCCAATTTACCCCATGCTCCATGACAAAAAAAAAAACTGCAGAAAGATTTTCAGTTGCAAAAACAGCTAATTATCAACCAATATGGGAAAAAAATAATTTTCTGTAAAAGCATAAAGCCATAAATTTCAAAAATCTGCAGCTTTGTATCTTACAAGAATGAAACATCCACACTGCAAACAACTTGCTTTCGGTGAAACCACAAAGGCCTCAATATAAAAAGGCCTGAGAATCAGTAAACCCTCGAAAAACATCATTACAGTACTTCACCTGCCATCTCAGAATTTTATATCCAGGTAGGATAAATTTAAATATTCAAAAATAATTTGGAAGTTGCAGTTATAAATAGTAGAAAAGTGCACATATTTAAATCTTCAAAAATAAAGAAAGTGCAAAATAGTGTATGGCACACAACCATTTATGTGGTATTATGAACAGCACATCTTCTGTTTATGTTACATCTTATGTTCAGTACTGCCTGCATTGCTAAACAATCATCTGAAGAGTGTTATTAAATACAGTGGTACCTCAGTACTCAAACTCAGAACTCGAATTTCTTAAAAGTCGAACCAACCAGTTAAAAAAAAAAAAGTTACCTAGAACTCGATCTAAATCTCAGAAGTCGAACCATAAATGCTAACCTAGGATAACTTGCACACGCAAATGAGTCACGTGGCATGTCTCAGTAGAAACAAAGTGTAACGCTTCAGTCTCATGGTGCATTCGATCATTTCTTTCCAACTCGGAACTCGGATGAAAACATCACGAAAAATGTCACCTCCCGTCGGAAACACGCTTCTTTTATGACGTTGATGTTGGACAAGATTTTGTTGTCCAAGTTGCCCTGGTGACGTAATTTAAATATGGCGGCTTACAGTAATTCTATTTTATAAATCTTTAGAAATGTTTATTTTGTTAAATTTATTAATTAGGTATAAATGTAATTGCACACGTTCGATTTAGAGAATACCACATTATAACGGTAAACAGTATCCTAGCATGCAATATCACATTTTTATCAGACTTGTGTCTTTGGTTTGTTTGTAGGTTGCGGAAAAAAGAATATCGCTATGAATGTACTAAAATATTTTATATATGCTTTTAATGTGGTTCGACTAGTTAGTGTTTCTTGTTTGTCTCTCAGAAAAATAATCTCATGCCAAATCTGCTAAAATATAAAGCAACAACACACAGCAGCGTGTTCATGGAAGCAGCCATGTTTGTTCCGAGATGTGGATAGCTCAAACGGGAGATTGTCGGACGTGATGTCACTCAACTCCTTTAGCAATTTCCGAGTTCCGAGAGAAAAACGAACGCACCATCAGCCTCAAATTCACTGTGACAGCATCGTTTGTTAGTGATAGTGCTTTTGAATTATATCCAGGTTCAAAAAATTAATTTATTAATTTTTTGAAAATATCAGGTAATACACTGTACTTTGTATCATTTTGGTAGCCACTGCGCATCAAAAAGTTACACAACAGTTGTACAAATGTTCCAACCTAAAAGGCGATTTACGAACAAATTGACAAATACAGAGTAACAATAAAAATAAACAATGGACTGCATGGCATAGTGTAGTGTTGGTGCACATTTTACATTTTGGAAGGCATTAAGAAAAAAATGTTACTCACGGCATAGTGTTGGCACAGTGTTTGTGAGAAATTGCGAAAATGTGTTTAGTATATGCTCTTGTTTTATCCTATTCATTTTGTATTTAAATGCTTAAAAAAAATTAGGTGTCATTTTTGGGGGCTGGGAACCAATGAATTGGTTTTCCATTTCTTATAGGGAAAATTCAATCAGAACTCAAACTTTTTATGATTCAAACCCAAGTTCTGAACGGATTAAATTCGAGTTCTGAGGTACCACCAAACAGTATAGTACTCATGTAGGAGCCACTATATTAATTTGAGAGGAGGATTACCTGAAATATCAATTATTTAAAATTAACATGCCACACATCACTATATTGGTCATCTGCATGCACTGTATTGACAAGATGCAGAGGAGGGCAGGAATAACAGTTAATTGAAAATTGAGGCTAACATATTTAGACTGATGTTTTACTGCCTTTTGGGCTTTGCAACATTAGCATTGTTGTCCATTAGCAATCTATAGTAGCATTGCTGTTAGGCTGTCCCGTTAATGTGTCACTAGACCAGCTAGCAGCATGAGCAGAAATTATCACAATTTAATTTTAAGAGGAAGAAGCACAAATATTTTTAAAATGTCTGTTTATCATATTCCAAAAACGACAAACGAATCCTGCAACTTGGAAGGTCTTCTAAATATGTCCTGGGATTAAGGGGATTTACCCTCCTGGTTTTTTAATACCCATAAAGGCATGTCATCCTTATCACCTAAGATACCTGAATAGAGAAAACAAGATTGCGACGACAAGATTTGTTAATACATGATTTATCAGAGATGCGTTTCTAATGCATCTTTTTACCTTAAAATTACATTACTTTTACATATTCAGTTGTTCAAGGGAGAGGGGAACCTACATTGCACTAGATTAACGAGTGGCACATTAAAAAAAAAACCGCCGTTTGACCCAGAGGACCAGCTGCCAAACGAAGCTAGACTAAACTCTAAATTCGTTTTCCAAACGTATGTTTAGCTTCACCACATATTTTAAAACGCATGCCGTTCTCATAGAAGGGTACAAATTCATGTCAGAAGAACGTATGGAACATACTGAACTTTAACGTGACGCGCCGAAAGCCTGGCATCAAAAGCGATGTTACAACAATGGCATAAATATGCAACATCTGACCAAGCGTTTATATTGTCCTTTTAACATAAAAATACGCACATAATATGCTAGATCCTTTAGTATTAGTGAAAAAGATTCTCGTATTCACGAAGAGACATCTACTGGACAACACTAATAATTTTTAAAAATCACAATTAAATTATAACCCATTTTTGGTTATCGAGTAAACAGCTTCCGTAAAACCTGTTAGCCCGAGCGCACCCGAAATGCGAGGCCGTTAACTGTACCAGCCGCGTAGGCTTATCGGTTTTTCACTATACCATTCATTATAAAGAAATTAATACAGCTTAAATAGATGAATTCACGTTAAACAACGATAACGGATTTGTACACCCTAGGGCGTGCTGAATTTGAATAACCACACAACCTTTATCTTACGTAAGTTTGCTAGCCGACTAGCAACAGCGGATACATCGCCAGAAAACTATAAACTTGTAGATAACATACAAATAAATACTTATCGTAATTCAAATTATTATTTTTATTACTATTATTATTGGGACGTGGCGCCAGTTATACATATTTATTAAGGAAAGCGTAGAAAATAAGCCGACACCGGTGCCGGTAAGATGCAGCTTTTCCCACCATTTCAACAAAATCTCGGTTACAGACGCATTCATCTTCGCGTTAGCCATAACTTATACAAACGGGACGCGAAATAATTCATCTCCAGAAGAAGCATCACTATCCAGCTTGAAGACATTAAAATCAGTATCAGTCTCAACAATAAAGTAAAGATGGCTTACCAGCGGTCGACGCCATTTCGTGATGCTTCAGTATGACTGCAAAAGCGCATGCGTCGAATTGGACCGCAGGCCGCTACCAACATTTCTGTCAGGGATGAACATCGGTGTTGTGTCTTTATATTTGTAAATCATTTTAGAATTAGATGAGTAAAAAAATAATATATAAAGGTAAAAAAAAATCGATTCTTCTTGTACAATTCTTGATCCATGCCCACAGAGTTGTGAAGCAGAAAATTGGTTTAAAAAATGAAATATTCCATAGTGACGAAAATTTGCAGATAGGGACCGTCGTTATATCTCACAACATAAGTGCAACGTTACAGCAATTACAGTTACAGTTCATTAAAAATTTAACGCTCCATAATTAGCAGGATGCCATAGTTTTTGGAGATTACAATGCGCAACTGGTAAAGTGCTGCCTTCTTCTGCTGAACATTGCGTTGCGACTGTATCCTATTACTTCTGATCAGTTGACGTTTTTGTACAGAGAAAAACCATTTTGCTTCTTTTAGAGACAATGCCTTGGTTGCACACTACAAGATGCTTCAATTTTTGAGATACGCGGTTGACTATCACGCAGTTCACGAACTTGTTACTGCTTCCTGAATTTATAGCATGTTCGACATATACGTTTATTTTATTCTCCTTATTTTGCTAAAGGCCGCTATGAAATATCAAACAAGAATGGTTGCTGACGTGGTTTACCATTAGCTGCCCAACACAACCGCAGCATATGTATTTTTACATAGCGAACGGGTAGAGTTATCTTGTGAGTTGTATTAGTTAATAGATAATGAGTCACTATTTGTACATGTATGATGGTTAAGCACTGGGAATTCGTGTCTTCCATTTTTGGGTCGCGTCGCCCAGGCTTTCCACTGGGGACTGTGGTTTTGCTAGCTTTGATCCTATCGGCGTGGTTCGGGGGCATCCGAAGCAGCCTGTCGATCGCTCCAGGCACATCTTTCCCAGGACTGCAAGGTGAAAACTATATTCCTGCTACAAAATAAAAGGATCTCACGTGAGACCAGAATACGACGCTGACGTGTTTCGACCCTCTTCCTTTCAGTGTATCGTTTGTTACTCTACGCCTTCAGCCATGAGGAACTGCCCTCGCTGCTGTATAGCGCCGCCCTGCTGGTGTCGCTCGGGCGCATCCAGGAGCAGCGGTGGGGGACCGTGGCTTTCCTGAGCTTATCTATCCTGTCAACTTCTTTGCCGGCGCTACTCTACGCCTCTCTTATGTGGGTGGCCGGCACACAGAGCAGTCGGATCTGCGGTTATTCTGCCGCTCACATGGCAGTGTTCACAGCGCAGTGTCGCTGTATGAAGCAGAGACGCCTCCCTCGCTGGGTGTCCGCCTGGTTGCTTCCCTTGATGCTTTTGCTCATAAACCTAACACTGCTGCCCTCTTCACCACTTCTGCTCCATGTTTGCGCCATATTCATTGGTTTTTTCTGTATCCTTTTCAGTTCACCTCAAAGAATCCAAATCCTAAAATTTAAAGAGTACTTTGAAATTACGACTGTCATACACTGCTTGGTATAGACTCCCGAATGCGTCATGAACTTGCACCGGTTACTTCATTTTATTACATGCAGTTATAAATTCGACATTTTTACTCCCATCTTTTGAAAAAACCTAATCAGTATTTCATGCCAATCAAAGACTTAAAAACCTGAGTGAATCACGTATGGGGGGTAATGGCTCAAGTGTCTGTAGTACTGCTGTATAAGACAAAGTGTTGTGCTTAGCTAATTACCCCAGACAGTCCAGCTTTGATCAGATGGCTGCAGAAAGGGGAGACGCTTGCATGCTGGGGCTTCCTGCCAACGTGGGCGTTTGTGGCTGCGTTCTCCCGAGATCGGCTCCCCACCCACATCACTGAACAGAGGTATAAGCAGTATACAATTTGGGTGAAACGAAAGATCTGCTGTGAACTAATGAGGTTAAAGGCTTGACCAGAGTGAGGTATTAAATAAGTCCTAGTTAATCTTACTCTTAAAACCCAAGTGAATAACATGTAATATAAAAATAGCAGGTTTTTAATCCAGTTGTGCAAATTGGAAAAGTAGTTGTTAAATTGATGGATGAATGGATATTTAAGCCTATTTGCTTTACACTTCAGATCTGTGCCGCTCCCCGAATCCTACCAGTCTACTGGGCAGGCAGATCAGTGGGTGGGACTTCCATCCATACCATTTGTGCCTGATTGGCTGGGGGAGATGGTGGCCACACCTGCGCTAGAGGCTCAGCTATTGGATGAGGAGATGCTGAGAGTGGGAATATTGGCCTCGCTCCAGGACACCCCAGAAAGGCCAGTGGACAAAGTGGAGGTCCCTAAGTGTTCTGTATCATCACTGCGGTGAGTTTTTGTATCCATTTATGTAATTTTGGATTTGTGAGTTTTTTTTATACTAGTTATTTTGTAGAGATGATTTTTTTCCCTACAGCAATAAATTAGGCTTACTCACTGTTACACACCTGTTGAAGCGCTGTTCTTACCATCTAGGCTACAGCAGCTTGAAAGAATGGGCTTTCCCACAGAGAAGGCAGTTGTGGCTCTGGCAGCCACGGGGCAGCTAGATGGCGCCATTTCCCTGCTGATCAATGACAGCGTAGGGGAAGAGGCTGTGGTGACATCCCAAGGGAGACGGCCGACCCCACCATGGAGCAGCTGAGCAGGACCTCATCCACTGGGGTCAAAAGCACCAGTATGTATGGGGAATAGTAAATGAGAAAAAGACTGAGACAGAACAAGAGCCATGGAAACTCTGCAGTCTCCATTAAGCCTGTTGTTTTCCAGTGTGTTATTCTCTGAAACATTCTCTGTGTCATTGACAATGTATGTGGATACATGTGTGGATGTAATTATTTTTGCAGATCTTTATAAATGTCAATAAAATTGATTTGTAGATATTGGACTTTATTTGGATTTTTAAAGAAATTCTACTATGGGTTTGTGTTTCACAGCTTAGTATTTAGGAAATACAGTTGGCACACAGTGTTTCACTGGTTAACATGTAGCCTTTGGCCTCCAGAGATGAGGGTTTGAATCTTGTGTGTGGACTCTACATGAACCGGCACTGGTAGAACAGTTAGAGAAGACAGCAGTATATTTTGCCATTCCCAGCAATATTGTTGGTGTTGCATGCACAGCAAGTTCAGCATTCAGCAAGGCTGGATACGCAGCTCAATGAACCACATGATGTAAGTGAACCAATAATTTCAGTATTAATAAATTATCTATGATCCATAAATCCTTCAGTTTTTCATATATCTTCATTTACCCACTCTCTGCACTGCTTTTTGGACCAACTGATCTCAATTAGGCCTTCAGAAAGCTTGAAAAATATTATATAGTTTGGTAGCTGAGGAAATACACTTCAGTAGCTGAGGAAATGAAAGTCTTGGTGTTTAAAAAAATACACAAAACAACAGTTCTTTATTTACCAAGGATCTGGGAGACTGCACACCAACATACAATTTTAAATGAGTCGATGACGATAAATATGGGTGACTTTTTTTTTTTTTGCATAAATCGGGTTGGAAGACAATATTCGACAGCAGCTATGGGATTAAATAATTCACCTGACAATACTGCGTAAGTAATAGAGCAAACAATCAAAGAGGCTCTACTGATGGAGGGTAATTCATCTAAGATATGACATTAATATGGTACAAAAGATACACCAAATAAGATATTCAAGTTACTTTCAGATTTTTTTTAACTAGTCCTACATATGCATTGGTGTGTTTGTGGTGAATGTGGACACACATGTGTCTGTTTGAAGGGCTTTCAGGTGGATCTACCACCCTGTTCACTGGGTGGCTTTCAGGGGTGTGGGAGGTAAGGTTGTCCTGTTGTCCTGTGTGTGTGTGTGTGTGTGTGTGCGTGCGTGTGCACGTGTGTGCGTATGTGTGTGTGTGCGTGCGTGTGCGTGTGTGTGTCTGGCAGATAGACTGCAGGCAGTGTAATGCACCCCCCCCACCCTGATATTCTCTGTCCTCCATTCACACAAAGGTGTGTATGATTTCAGACCCAAGCAGACCAGCCTCTTACAGGTGGTGTAACACCAGCATCCCTATGCTAAAGGCTGCACCCCTCACCCTTGGAGGGGAGATTTTCCCTCTCTAGTGCATAACAAAATGATGGAGAAGACGGTAGCAATAAAACAAATAAAAGAAGAGGTCTTGTGTGTTTCTTTCCTGTACACTCCTTGTATTCAACTTGATTAAATAAACTGTAACGGCAAAGGGTCCCCACAGGATGGCGCCATGCCGTTTCTAGCTCTCTGCCACCACAGAGCCCATTCTCTGTCTCCCTTTACCTTGGGATTCTTGATATTAGGAAAGCACCTTTAAAACCCAATTTTCTCACATTCGGATTATTCTTTAAGTCTCCCCTTGTTGTTGCTCCAGTCCGGATGGCAGGTTCCGCAGTTTATCAGGACGACAAGGCATTTATAGCATGTGTGTGATATTCGAGAGGGCGTGTTCCCTGAGGTGCCCACTGCTCACGCGGTTGGTGGTGTGGGGGCTGTTGGGGGTCTGTGTCAGTGGTTGGGGTTGGGGGAAGAAGGGTGAGGCAGTATCAGTTTTGGGGAGACAGCACCCTTCTGGGATTGGCTGTGGGCGTGCTCCTGCTGGGCCCCCACCAAGGCTATTTCCCACGCTTCTCGGTGTCCTGGGAAAACAGAGGAGGGACAACAGCCCGGTATGGACGGGCCCCCGCCCGCTTGTCCCTGTAAAACCCGGGGGAGGAGGTGCTGAAGGGACCATCTCCTGAGGTCAGGTCGGGTTCTGTTGAGAAGATTATAGATGGGTTACGGCTGGACCAAAACCAGGGAACAAGTGAGTGAATAACATGGGACTCAAACACAAAATCTCCCGCTCTCAGCTGCCAGTGAGGGCTTCCCTGCTAGAATGAAACATCCACAGCCCTCTGCCAGCATATTCACCATCCTGAACTGCAGCCAAAACCTGCAGAGGCTTCATGCCTCATAAAAACACACAGGCCTTCCTAGGCCAGCTTGTCAGCAACTTGCTGCATCACGTTTTGTCCAGTGGTTTTGCAACGCTGGTGTCATATAATCAGAGCTCAGGCAGTGGGCACTCTTCCTGTAATGTGGCCCAAAACGGAATAGCGCACGGGCAACCTTCTGGATTGCCCAAACCGTGTCATGGGGTGGGTTGGAACAGGCGACCTGGACTTGAGAGGAGAATGGTTACCTGGCCAGATGATGGCTTCCAGCAGAGTCACCCTGCGAGCCAGAAGCTCCAGGTCAGCCTGCATGTCATGGAACATCTGCAAACTAACGGCCTATCGGAGATCGAGAACGGTGACAAGGGAGGGTATGGGGGGAGGAGCGAAAGGTCCATGGTCCTGGGGCCGCCCGGTGATGTCCTTCCATCCACCCCGCCCCTCTCACAATGTAGGCATGACCCACCCCGCCTGACCACTGCCTTAGCCTAAGTGCTGCCCGCCCCCCCCTACTCACCATGAATACCGATCATAGTCTCGAGGATTAAAACCCTCTCGGCTAAGATCTTCAGCGCCTCTCGGATTTGGTGTATCCCGTCCCCCTGTGAAGATAGATACAGCCGTCAAGGTATGGAGCACAGCCAATGAAGCGCATTCTCTCTTGTACAGGCGCATTCGCTCTCTACACTAGGTGTTAGGAGGTTAAAAACGGCCATCCCTCCCACCCACTCCCTCCTGCCATTCTCAGACTAGCCATGCTGAGGGACAAGGCCAGACACACAGCATGCACATGGCAGAGCAGCCGAGACCTGGGCGACAGAGCCGAAAGTGGCCGACATCACACTCAGTCACACTGTCCTCATTCCGTTTCAAAAGCGGTTTCACGCCGAAGGGTTAAAGGGAACGACAGAAAGGAAAAAAAAGCCTCAGTCAGGTGAGAGATTCAACAAGGGAAGAAATATTTCATAGTTGCTCTGGAAAGCTTATTTTTAAAAATGACTTCTTTTAAAAAAATTTTTTGTTGATCTTCCATTTGCAGCAAGTTCAGATTATATAATCACTTGTTAATCTGACAGTTTTATCCAAAACAACTTAACAATTTTTACTTGATAATGTCTTACACATAACAATAACAGTAATACTACTACTACTAATAATAATAATAATAATAATGACAACAACAATAATAATAATAATAATAATAAATAAATACATTTAGGCCAATCAACCAATTTTATAAAGGGAAAGAATCCAATTTGAAGGAGGTAAAATTCAGAATTTTAGTAACCTGCTAGGTATTATGGGTTTAAACCCATAATTTTGCTATGTGCTTATATGGTAGACTAGTTCTCTCCCCTAATATTTTAAATATTTTTTTATTTTGTGAAATATCCCCTTGAATCATTAGTCCACCACAATGTAGCACTAGGATTTGTGGAGCATTCAGATGGACATCAGGCAAGCTCTGTGGCTGCAGGGTTTAGCAGTGATGCTGCTGCAGCTATCACTGGTTTTCATGGCTCTAGGGAAGCTAATTTCACTGGCCAATGGCTACAGTTCATTGATGGTTAGAGCAGCAATGATGACTCCGCTATCATCCACAATTGCTGACCTTCCAAGTAAACTTAAAAATGAGAAATCCAGAATTTGATGAGAAGACCACTTCCCCACTGCAGTCTGTACCCATTGTTCAAAAACTTTTACAGGGACTGACAAGCTGTGATGGGGAGCAGGAGTTCAGAGACAGTAGGAGTGTGGCAAAGAAAGATATGGTGTGATGTGAAAAGAGGGGTGAGATAGGACCAGTAACAGAGACAACAACACAAGTGTCATAAAGTCACTAAAACTCTTTTAGTGATATCCCTGATTCTGGTACTTGTGTTGTTTGTCTCTGTTTTGGATTGATGTGGTTGAAATTACTCCGTGAGGTGTCATGAGTTGTGATTGGACAGTGAGCAAAGATCCATGCAGCCGTGCATTGTGGGACACTGGAGGATAGCTGTATCCATTCACAAATTCCACCCCAGCTCAGATGTCAAAACCCCAAACTATGGAAATACAGAACATTTGGCATATACGATCCACACCAGTCATTACTGGGTGGAGGATCAGTAAGGTGAACCATTATAATATCTGTAAAAGTAGCATGTGAGTATAGCAGATGGTCCCAACTTTTTCCAGCTGGGAGCACAGATACTGAAGCGTCAAAGGTATAAATTTACTGATTAATTTTCCTTCATTAAATGTGATGCTGCTGATTGTGTGTGCGTGTGTGTGTGAGTGTGCGTGCATGTATGTGTGTGTATATGAGTCTAATTTAATGTGAGGTTGCTTGTGTGGGATACACTAATGATATCGCTCCAATTCTGTACCAGTAGTAGTGTTTTATGAAGGTGTAAGGTTGCTGGGAAACATGAGAACGAATATATCAGCACATATATGCCAAGTGCAGCAGTTTGTGACATGACTGAATGGCTGCCATTGAGACAGCTGCCTGCAGGGGGAGCCAGACAGCTTTTAGGGTCAGACAGAATAGTGTTTTCTTTTCTGTTTTTTTTCTAAAGGGCGCCCCGAGGACCAGCAATGACAAAAAAAAGCATCAACAGAGATCAAAAGAGCATTCGACACCATTTGTGGGAAAACTAAACTGCACATGGAATCATTAAGACTGCACAGTCAAGCAAGCATGAAGCAATGTACGCCAGCATGAAAATGTCACATGGAATGTGGATGGGAATACATTTCAAACATGTACACAAGGAATATTTAACTATCTGTCTCTTTGGATCTAATTGCCATTCGGCTCAGTAACTTTATACTGTCAATAACAGGAAAAGATGCGCAATTTGCTGAGCTTGGAGTCAGTGTTTTAACCCAGTATATAGAAAAATGTAAACAGACACTTTAATAGTCATCTGAGCACCAAGCCAAGAAGCTTTTCAATATAACATCCCCTGTTGTAAACATAACTGGTATATCACTGTGGCAAAGAAACACAAGAAAAAGTGCATATTCATCACTTCAAATGTCAGTTCACACTGTTAATATTTTAGAGGGAATCAGAATGTCTGTAGTTTTTCATTCACTGGCAAGCCTGTACGCGGCCAGCTGGGCAGGTCCTCTAGCGGTGTGACAGAGCAGCCTGTTCTGCTCATCCTTACCGGCAGGCCCTTTTCCCCAGGCTCTCCTTTGGGTCCAGGTTCACCCTGCAGGCAGCACACAGTGAGTGAGATGCATCAATTACTGAGGAACATGTCACTGGTTTACCTATGAGACGCCACAATGCTGGGCAGTCTTAAGACGGTCTGACCCTGTTTGGCTCCTATAAACTCTGAAATAATAATGCTCCCTTCCTCTGAGATAGTAACGGCGCTATGGATTATGTAAAAGTATATCTAAGTTTGTAAGCATCAACCAAATGTAAATATACAAATGAACATAGGTTACATCCCAAAGAATGACCCTACAGTTTAATAATTGGAGATTGATATAGATCATATCAAGGTACTTGGCTGCCCATATATCCCTGAATAACTTCAATCAAGGGTATCACCTCTTACAGAATGTATTTATAAAGCAAGACAGATCTGTAACAGGATGGACTTATTCAACACTTTATTTATGATGAGCCATTCACTTTATGCACTAAGAACTTGAATCTGGAGCTGTACTTGGAGGCCAGAACCTCCAAGACATCAGACATACAGAGGAGAGGAGTATCTTACCACTTCTCCTTTAAGTCCCCTGTCCCCCTGCTGTCCCATGGACCCCTGGAATAAGACCAGGTTTAATGGGCATTACACATTCCTGGATTAGGACAAAATGCTGTTTGCTATGAGTCCAGGATACCTACCCTCTCTCCTCGATCGCCCTTAGGCCCCACTGGACCCAGAGGTCCTGGGGGTCCTGGCCTCCCCTGGGAGGAGAGGTATAAAAACATGGCTATAGGGCTGGGTTATGGGCCTGGTTATGACTGCCTTTGGTAACTCAACCCCTTTCTGCGTAAACAGGAAGCCATCAAGATATAATAACAATACAGTGATCCTGATACAGGCTAAGTTTACATGTCCATGGTGGGGATTTTCTGATTAGCTTCCAATGGCTACACATGTTCAACTAAAGGCTGTTAGAGTATCTGATGTCAGTTGTGTGGCAGGAGGTCCTCTTTCTCCCAGGCTTTACTTACATTCTGCCCAGGAGGGCCAGCAGAACCTTCAGGACCAGGTGGACCTAGAGGACGTGACAGCAGCTCAATTCAAACTGTCAGACAGGCCAGACCAATCACATCTATTTAGAGACTTAATATATTTATTCCATTGTGGTTCCTATTGGCTACCTGTCATGATCTTTGACCATCTCAATAAAACCAAAAAGTGAAACAAACTTTAAGCTGGGAGGGAGATCAAAATCTGAGGGTGGACTGACCCACAGGCCCGGGTGGCCCAGGGGGACCTTCAGGTCCTGGTACTGGCGGCCTGTCTGAATCCAGGAAGGAGTTTGAGAAGATTGAGTCCTGGTGCTGGCCTGGGAAAAGAAGCAGAAGCCTATAAACCTCTGATTTCCTAATGCCTGCCCTAAATCTGCCCCTGTCACCATTTCTGTATGGTCCCACACCATTCAGCATATTTGTCCTGTTTCAGCATAATCCAGAAAATTAGTTTTCAATTATCATGTTAGAAGAGGCTTCAAAGTTCACAGTGCTGGGATTCTTGTGTGCTGTAAACCACATCCTGATTTAATACAATGGAAGTCAATAAAATTGAAGACTTAAGATAAACAGTGATTAACACTTCCTGTCATTTATAGATTTTTCTTTGCACAACCAGTAATTTATGTTTGTGCTTGGAGTTACATATTCTGACAACAGCCCACTGGGAATCCACCACGCACCAATGGGGGAGGTGCAATCAGTCCCATACAGGACATCAGTTTTCACAGTTTCCTCACCACTGGCCTCAAGGAACGGCAACAAGATAGAGCTGGAAAGCAGGGCTGGACTAGGATTAAAAATCAATCCTAAACTTTGAAGTCCCCTGATATATTCCCACTAGGAAAATGCCCGGTATTCCAGAAGGGCAATAAAGCCAAATATTGCCTGTATTCCAGAAGGGCAATAAAGCCAAATATTGCCCTAGGGAGGGACCAGGCAGTCTTCTTTTGTAGGCAGGACACAGTGCCTCTTCCAGGGCAGTCATGCTCCAGTATTCACCTGCAGGAGCCACAATACAAAGCTTGCCCTTTATCTTCTATCTTGACTTCTTCCACGGGTGGACTAGGCATTGGACAATTTGGACAGTCCCGAGAGTGCCGGTCTTTCTTGCTCAACCACAGTATTATAGAGCTTACATTCCAAGCCGACGAGTGATCAGCAAGCTGTAAAATATTCCAAGGCCCGCCCTGGTCAGCGGCAAATTCCCAGCCTGGTTTTACCAGTCCATTGTTGGGTTCTTCCCAACGTAGCTCTACAAGGGAAGCCTGTCCCACCCCTTGATTGGGGCAGCAGTTGCCATCTGTATCCCACTGAAACTTCTTGAGGAAACCACGATAACCACCAGTCTGTGTGGTGCTGATCACTCCCTGCTGGTGTGTGGCCGATTGCTAAAGAGCCACCATGTCACAATTTCATAAGAATTTCTTTGTGTTTGATGGAAACAAGCAAAACACTAAGTTCTTCTTCACGAAACACAAACTCACGTGTCTACTTCTTTCCATTCACATGTAATAATTATGTGGTGGTTCACCTCATATTTACGTAGACTTACGATCTCGCAGCGTTAATATTTTTATAGTTACACTAATATAACTTCACCACCAGATGTCAGTGTTGTCAAATATATGTCCGCTCTGCCTTGCAACTGCTGTCCTCCAAACTAAAAACAGCAGATTTAAAACTTCAAAACTTCACCAGCAACGAAAAAGTTACGTTACAATGAATGAGATTATAACTATTGCTGTCATCAAAGATTTTTCTTTGGCGCTCTCCTCACATTCTTGAGTAAAAGAAACTGAATGTTTTGAGATATTAATGCAAAACAGAACTGACTATATGGTTGTCTGCAGTTCCATCATCCTTATGTTTATATACAGCAGCTATGATTAGCGCTGCAAGAAAGAGAGCGAGAGTGCCACAGAAAACTAAAGAGAAACGTTTACGTCAGCCCTCTTTAATCCTATCTGTGCTCTGGCAGAATCATTCCTTGTCCATTAAGGGATTTGAATTAGAATGAAAAGGGGATGCAAATGGTTTTTCTGGTTGTGTGGAGTTGAGCTGACATGGAGTTCTGTGTCGAAGATGATATTATGGTGATGAAGAGTCTCGGTGGAAAGAGGCTGGGAGATCAGACTTGTGGACAGAAAACTGTCCTCTAAATGTCAGCAGCTGCCCTGACCCGGCACATGCACCACTATCAATAGCCATGCTGGGACAATCACATTTAAATACTCTCTCTCTCTGTTTCTCTTCTGTCTCTGCCCATATTTTTCTCTCGCCCACTCTGTTCCCTTTCTGTCTCTGTCTCTTTCATTCCCTCTTTAACTGATATTCTCTCCAGAAGACCCGCCACAGAAAATGGCCCAAAAAAACCACAGTGCATAATCCTGGTATATTATATCCTGATCTTAAGCCATTCTCATCTGCCTTTGACCTAAACCACATGATTGATGGGCACCCCACAAATCATTTATCCAATGGGATAGGTGTCAAAACTCTTCTGGCAAAGACTCTCACTCCTTTGCTACTGCACTCTGGCCCCGAGCACTTTTAAAACACTTTGTCTTTATAATGGTCATATTATCCTCAAACAGTTTTTCGCATGATAGAGAAGTACAGTACTCTTAAAATGCAATGCATTCCCAAACCAAGATCCAAAATGATTTACTGAAGCCAAATGTCACTCAGACTGTCACACGACTACGTAACACCTGCCTTCTGGGCATGTGTGTCCCCCGGAAGAGAATAACACTGGTCAACAGTGAAAAAAAGGTCTAATTTTTTATAGCTGATCTAGGATAATTTCAATGCCCTAAATCCAAAAATCACATTGGTTTTGCGCTACCAGGTCAACTTTTTGATCTGTTGTCGAAATTAGATAAACTGATGCCATGCAAAGCATTACGTAAACTACATTGTGTGCGTGCGTGTGTGGTTCTCATTTATAGGCCTATACTTAAAATTTTGTTGCTGCATATTACAAAT
>JABFEA020000043.1:37454410-37465090 GCA_019775915.2 Cyphomyrus plagiostoma
CCCCCCGCCCCCCCCCCCCCCCCCCCCCCCCCGCCCCCCCCCGCCCCCCCCCCCCCCCCCCCCGCGCGGGCCGCGTTTCCATGGTTCAGTCTGAGTGGAGGGGATGGAATAGCCATAATTCAGTCTGGGTGGGGAGGATGGAATAGCCATAATTCAGTCTGGGGGTGGGGGGTGGAACAGCCGTAATTCAGTCTGGGTGGGGGAGATAGGATAGTGATAATTTAGTCTGGGTGGAGGGGGGGATGGGATAGCCATTGCTCAGTCTGGGTGGGTGAAGGGGGCAGAGGACTTTTCTGTGATGTGATTTATGACCTGAAATACCCTGAGCTGGTATCACTTACACCTGAATCAGAAATTCAAGCACTCGTATATTAATCTACTCTCTATCTCTCTCTCTCTCTGTCACACACACAGACACATACACACACGGCTTTGACCCGGAAGTCACAGAAGAAGCCGGTACACAGAAGACACTGGGAGCACAGCAGAGGATATAAAACATATACGACATATAAATCAAGATTTTTACTCTGTCATAGGAAAAAGAAAACTGAGCAAGGCTTGCAATTTAAATGATTGTTCATTTTCAAGATCATCTACTATATGTTTAAAAATCATTTTAAAGTTTTACCTCCACTGCTTTTACATGAGCACTGCATGAGTTCTCCGAGACAATCGTAATCATTCTTCTTCACTTACCACGGTCCAGAGGACCTCCCAGCCCTGGCATCCAGGCATGGGTAGGGGCCCCTGGTGGGCCAGGGGGGCCAGGGGGACCTGGAAGCCCCCTCTCTCCTGGGAGTCCCGGTGGACCTTGAGGCCCTACAGAGGGAGAGCCACAGATCAGCTCAGACTAAGGCAAAAGTCAGTGGTGACTTCAAAAACAAATCCAGCCTTTGTTTGAATGTGGCATCTGAAGGCGAGTGGTAAAGACAAATGGTAAACTGAAGGTTGATGGTTCGCTAGGTAGAAGGTGACTCCACTCATGCACCATACAGAAATGTACCTAACTTGAGCTGAAATACAAGACACTTTGTAAAACGGTCAGCTGAGCGATTAAAAGTGACTAAAATCAGATCTTGAATGTCACTCCTGGTGGGGGGACTTCTGATAACTCTACGTTTTTTTTTCACCATCACTTGCCAATAATTGGTGCATTCGGCCGTGCGGCTCGCGAGTGTGCAGCGGGTGGGTGTTGGGTTACATGCTGCGCTTCCCAGCACAGCAGGGTTTAACGAGGCAGGCATGGAAAAACCCAGATGGCTGAGGGCCGGAGCTGGAAGCAGCAAAAACGAAGCAGAGACGAGTGGGAGAGCGAGGCTGGAGAAAAGAAAAACGGACATATTGGGTTTCATGTCTTGGATGTTGTTTGGGGGGTTTCTAACATCAGCGGGGGGCCAGGACCGAGAGCTGAGCGACTTCTGTTCTGGTGTAATTAACAGGGGGGGGCTCATGGTATGTATGGTCTCAGCTCAGAGAGAGAGCTAGGAGAACTCAAATGAATGTTTTAGATGATAGCACAGCTTAGCACTGCCAATAGGTGGCAAATGAAACCCATTTAAACTAGAAAACCAATGACATGCTGATTTGACCCAATACTGATTAATGAACGAACCAATGAGAAGCTGGACTAAAACAGACACTGCTTTACAGACTGGACTGATAACCCCGCCTCCCACAGGCTACACAGCCTTTGCTTATGTTTTGTTATTTTTGTTTTGTTTCGTTATGTTTTGTTATACTGTGTTATCTTAATTGCTCCTCATATTTAGCTTATTAATTACTTTAAGCAGCAAGTAGTAGTTTGGTAATTTTGTTACCATGGATCTGAATGGCCCCAGTAAGTTATTCAGCCATGGGAGTTACTGCCTAAAAACAAAGTCTAGATATGATAAATATCACATTATCATCTAGCCAGTAAATATTGTGAAAGTACCATCTTAATTTCTCCTTATAACTATTTCCTTAAAACCATAATGCATTTTGTAAATTTCTTACTATAGAATTTTTAAAACTCACATTAGCTTGTTCTTTCTGAGTAATAAATTTCATGGGACCCCTTAACCATGACCAGTATAAGCATTAATGGTGGGTTTCCACTGGTAAACTACACTGACTGTGTATTACAAATCAGCTAATTAGGAAAGCATGCTTCAGCCCCCTTCATGGCTATTTTACTTCACGCCTTCCACAGTGAAAAACAAGCAAAGATTTCATATCAGCTTCAGCACACTGTCAATGGCATGATTGACTACAGCGAGGTTTTGTTTTGGGATACCAGTATTCATCCAGAATACCATCAGCTTCCTTTATAAGCCTATGTTTCGGCAAATAGTAGTCAGGTTTTATCTTTAAAACTTTCGTCAAAGTCTTTGGATGAAACTGCTTAACAATTATTAGTTTTCTTTTTAAGGTGCAACAGCATTGAAAAGTAATCACAATGTCCTTAGGGACTCAATTTAGCCGGCGCTGCTGTCAGCCAGCCAAATGCTAACTGGGGTCCTGTGTGTATGTCAGCCTGAGGGAGACGAGGGCGGGGGGCCTCTGAACGGGATGTGGGATCGCAGGTCAGCATGCTGGCGGGTGCTTGAGGAGAGGGAAGCAGCCTGGGTTCCCTGTTCAGGAAACAGGCGTCTCCTCCCTTCACTGGTTCAGGAAAAGCAGCATGGCTTATGGCTGGTCTCTTGCCTCCCGAAATGTTCGGTCTGTAGAAGGATGCGACTCTGCCCCCACCCCCACCCCCACCCCGTGGTGTTTTTATTGCTTTTTTTTAGGGCTGAGTCTGTTTTGCTTTTCCGCAACTCATCAGCCTCTTCGGTTGGATTTTCGGCCTCATCACACAGATGTGGCTTTGTTTCACATCACAAGATGTTTGGGCAAGATCAAGAAATCCTATTTTTTTTGTTTGCCTTTCTCTTAAAGAGCAGTGGGGGGAGAAAAAAAAAAGAGTAGGGTAGAACAGCCTTTGGGTTCACCAAAAACAACAAAAAAAAAAGATTAAAGATGAATACATATGGAAGAAATAAGGTTCTGTGTACGTAGCTTATGTTTAGCTCAGATTGAATTCACATGCTATCCTCTGAAACTGCTCTAAATTTGATTTAACCTACGACAGCACCCCTACTGAGGATTTAGGCCATAAAGGTCACACTATGTGCTCTGCTATGATGAGGTATAGCTGCTTTTAAAGTATGTCAATATATTAGCGGATTTACAGGGCTTTCATGATGGAGACCAGTGACAGTCTATTCAATGTTGTAATTCTGCATTCAAAGTGGGTTTGACAACACTACCTATTTAATTTAAGACGCCATTTCAAAAAGTCACATCAAATGTGTTTTTTTTTTCTTTTTTGTAAAACATGTTTCTTCCAGCTTTGCAGAATGTGGGTGGGCCCGGGCTGAGCTGTGCATTTCATATAAGAATCCTCCTACATCCATGTGGGGAAACAGGACACAGAGCAGTTTGTTTTTGCAGCCACACTTCCAGAGACCCCCTTCCTGTCAGGCCTGCTTGGGGCATCCTCATATCTGTGATGCAGACTGAAGGTCCCAGGTGTATATACCCTCACACTTACATATTTGTTCAATAAGGTTTTATGCTGGCACATAGACAGTCAGTTACCTAGAAATACTCATTTACTGTCTTCTCATATTCCTGTTGACTTTTCTTACGTTGTTCACTGATGTCTGCCACTACCTCAGATGACTGTAACTATCTGAATGGCTGAAAAGAGTAATGGATCCTTACCTGCTGGACCTGAAACCCCCTTCGAACCCGGAGCCCCGATGGGTCCCCTGACACCTGCCTCTCCCCTGGGACCCCTTGGGCCACTGGGACCCGGCAGACCCTGGGATCCAGGCTTCCCTAGTGAGAGACCATGTCTTTATCACACTGTCATTCGTCAGAAAGTTACAATAGGTGTCCATGTTACAATAGGTGATTTTTCTGTGCAATCTCTCTACCTCCATTTAAATGTCTTTAGCTGCTCTTGAGTTCACTGAATTAGGTATAGAGGGTGGGCACAAGACGTAACAGTAGGCCGCCTGATAAAAAAACTGGCACCATTAGCGATCAGCTTGAATGCCACGAAAACACATCTAAGATGGCTAAGATCTGCTATGTGATTGTACAAATATATTTAACAAGAAAATGAAGCTTTCTTTTCACAGACTACAGAAAACTAAAAAATGGATTTCCAGTTGGGTTGATCTGCCTTTAACTTAAGCAAATCGTGGTTTGTTTCGCGATTTCCTCAGCCATGCGACAGCATGTTTTGCCGCTCAGTCCGTCTGAGTGGGTGTGATCTGGCGGGGGAGTGGCTTCGATGCGTACCCTCTACAGGTGGTCCTCTGATTCTGCTGACAACATTTATTAGAATAGGAGCTGAGGTCTAGGAATTACAGCTCATTGCTCACCGTCTCGCCCAGCGGTGCCGTCCTTGCCCCTTTCACCCTGTGGTCCTGTGAGAAACAGAGATTTCAGGCTAGGATCCCAGCAGAGACTGAAACACACAGTGTTTTCAAGATGGGAAAAGATGGCTGAATCTGTGCTGTCCTATTAATTACTGCCAGGAAACAGACACAAACTCCACCTGCCTACCAGAGACTCTGTCCTTGCACTGTTTATATTACACAATATGACTGTTTATTTTAATGTTTACTTTAAATTTTAATTGAGAGAATTTTATGGTGCCAGCAGTCGATAAGGTAAAACCTCTGTTCCATTTAATATGATTAATTGTGGGAAATAAGCAGTATCATCTTTCATTCAGGGGCGGCATGGTGGTGCACTGGTTAGGACTGTTGCCTCACACCTCTGGGACCTGGGTTCACGTCTCTGCCTGGGTTACATGTGTCCAAAGACATGCTGAGGGTGATCGGAGTTCCTGAATTGCCCATAGGTGTGGGAGTGGTTGGTGTGTGAATGTGCCCTTTGATGGGCTGGCCCCCCTGTCCAGGGTTGTTCCCTGCCTCGTGCCTGTTGCTTCCGGGATAGGCTCCAGACCCCCCATGACCCAGTAGGATAAGCGGGTTGGAAAATGGGTGTATCTTTCATTCAGACTAATCTGAGTAAGGCCTTTCATTTCAGGGTGTTGTAAGCGTAACATCTGAGTGGGTGACCCAGCAGTAACAGTTGCCTGGCAGGCCTCCTCTCTGGACAATGTCCATTGCTTGAACGTCAGTTTTATGGGTGCTGGGCAGATTAACACACACATATGCAATTCTTATCCGGCATCAAGAGAAAGGTGGCAAATGATGGAAAATTCTACCAGGTTTGACTTCTTGGGGCTTCGCTACTTGCTGAAGTGTCACCTTACACAGGCACCCAGCAAAATGGTCCAGCTGTCTGGAAACAGACACCCCTCGGATCGCTCCAGATACCCATTTCCGGTTGGGTTTGGCTGACATTCTTTCCCGAGTGGAATGGATTAAGGCTCCCAGTGATAGTATTGCCATACAGTATCTTCTACCGACCTTGGCAGACCATCATTTCTGGCACTGTGGCTCAAACATTATGACCGCTGATCTGCATTACAAATGGGTTGCCTTGAATATATAGTGACCGGGATAACAAATGGACACCCAAGGGTCTGAATCACCCCTAGAATTTTGAGCTCTCCTTACCCCATATTTCCTTTGACTCTTTGTATCAAAAAATGCCACTTAAATCTTTTACTAATAAACAGGCCCGTTTACCTGCAAGTCAGGAATTACTCTAATAACATGCTGGCAACATATTTCTATAGCAATTGCTACTGACTAGTTCTACCCTTTCTTTCTTGTGTAGTACAATAACAGCAAAAGCTTGCATTAAGGCCAAATACGTTTGAAAGCCTTATCTAGTAGCTGTAAGTCTTTAGCATGCATGAACATATGTCAGAATATATAAGACTTGCTGTGCAATTAAGCTTGGGTGCTACTTGTGTTAGTGGCAAAGGGAGACCGCATGCGAATGTGTATTACTGGAAGGCAAAAGGCTCTTGTTTCAAACACAATCCTGAGCTCAGCTCCAGGGGACCTTTATTTGAGACATGTTTGCTTTGAGAAACTTGTACTACTTCACCTATCTGCCAACTGTTAGTGGCTTGAAGGGAAGAAGAAAAGAGAGATGAAGACAGGTAGTAGGAGGCTGAGAAGGTCTAACTATGGATAGAGGTTTAGGGAAAGCAGTAAGAAAGGGCTCCTTTGTTCTTCTGTTACCCACAAGAGTCTGCATGTTCCCAAGCAGTTTCATATAATATTGGGTGGTGTGAACCTGGAGAAATTTGCACCTACCTACAGGCCCCTGAGCTCCAGGAGCCCCTTTAGCTGGTGTTGCCCCCATCAAGGATGATCCTGCTGCTATACCCCCATTGCCCTGTAGGTGGTGATGAGACGGGGCACTAGGACTGGTCAGCAGCTGGACCTGGAGAATCCAGATGTTATATAGTTATGCAGGAGAATAATAATAGATGCTCTTAATATGTCACATAAGTCTTTGATGACACCCAGTCCCATGTGCCCATGTTAATATTCTCATACATGGGCAGAAGTCCATGAGCGAGAAAATGACGTACCTTTGCTTCCAATGAGCTGAGTCGGTTTGTCAGTGCTACGATCCGACTGCAGTTCAAACAGCCTTGCAGCAGGCAGAAGGATGGGAGAGGGACAGGAAGACGGAGAGAAGGTTTGGTTACAGGGTGTTTATGGATGTTTTCCTAAACCAGGATGTTTATGTTGGGGAGCAAAATATCTTTGTGTGTCTTTTGGACAGTGGAGGATTACAGGCAAACCACACAAATGTGTTTTTTTTGCCATCATGGCCGCAAGCGATGCTCTCAGCACCAGAGACCATTGAAAGAAAGTTTGGAGACAACTACACATAGAAAGGTTCATTTGTACTATTCTCTATATTTTAGAATAATTATAAAAAAGCATAAAAACTACAAATATGAATTATGTACTGACCAACAAAGTGTCAAACAAAACAATTATAATTTGTGGGGGGTTCAACCCTGTGGGTTCAGAAGGTTGCCGGTTCAGCTTCCTGTGTTACAGAGAGATCTCACCATTGGGCTCCTTAGCAAGGCCCTTAACCCCTATTCCTCCAGGGACTGGCTGCCCCTACTGTCTCCCCTACACCAGTTCCATGAGGTGGCCTCCTGGGATGCTGTTCCAGCTGTCCTGAAGGAGGTCCCACATATATGCTGAGCACTCACTGGCCTTCTTACCTTCGCTCTCTGGTCAAACTCCTCCCAAACCATCTCTAATGTGCTTAGGTCAGGTGGCCAGGTCATGTGATGCGACACTGTATCACTGTCGTACGTAGGCAGCTTGGTGTGTCCAAATGTTTGACTGCTACTGTACCACATGGGCTCAGGTGAAGGTAATAGCAAAGAGACTGGGCTGACAGTTTGGATCCCAGCTGAGAGGTTTTGATTATGGGGAAATGCTTGAAAGATCAAAGAGTTCATGTTGTGTTTTCTGTATGTTTCAGGTATGTTCCATTTGAGTAACATCCTGTTACGTGCTCATCACATTGTACAGATAAACCTGTACCTATAACTGTAGAGACCTATACAGTTCCTTAAGTTATTTTGAGCTCCCTACATAAGTGTTCTTACAAAACAGTAGCAGAACATTCTAGAAACATGAGTAATATGATACATTTAGTCTCAGGATAAACTGTCCTTGCTTAGGGTGGTTTTAGGCTGCCAAGTGCAGGGATTGTGCCGCATTAGCTGGGACCTGGAAAGGGAGGTAGACGTGGTGCTGGGCCTTACTGGCGAGGGGCTCCCCTATGTGGCCGGGAGAGTGGCGCAGGGTGGCTTGCTTCCCTGTGGCCTCTTGGGCCACCTGCCGGTTCCCGATTTCTGAAAGGTTCAAAGATGCAGAGTTAAACACGTAGGTTGTGACATCTCATCTTTTCTCTCAAAACTGTTTAGCTTCTTTTGCTCTTCCTGTCCCAGGATGAGTCTTGGTGAACTACCATGCAACTATCTTATGCTCCTCTTCGATATTCAACAGTCCAGTTGTGTGAGCTGGTGAATACTAGAACAGACCCTGAATTAAAGCTAAATGGGTGTTTCGGAGGAATTAATTATTTAGTGGGTTGTAGGACAGAGAAAAACAAACAAGATGTGGAAGGCTCACTGGCTGGTGTATCACCAGAAGAGTAGACCTTGTTCATTCATCACCCCTGCCTGGCACATGAGCAGCGACAGAAAATGGTTTCAATCAGATGGTTTTGTTCCGATTTGTTTAGCGGAAGGGGCTTCTGTTTCACCTCCTGAGGGGACGCCTTTCAGGAAGGTTCCGCTCTGAAAACCTGTGACAATAAACCCCTGGCCTGAGCCCCAGTGCTTGTTGAGGAGAAGGGCGCCCCTCCGACAGGTAACCCTAACAGACTGACGAGGAGACGGGCAAAATCACACAGGGCAGGGGTGGGCGACGCAGCCTGTGACAAAGCGCTTTGTCTATGAGCATATGCCCATTCTGTCACGCTCGCCTCAGCCTACGAAGCTGCCTCGCTTTGCATCAGATTTGGACAGCACAAAGGCGCATTGTCCCGTAGCATTTTTTCGGATGATTTTTATAAAAACACTAAAGAAGACAATGCCGTAGACAAACAACGGCTTCCTTGTATTATGGGACTGGGCATCGCTCTTTTTATTTGCTTTTTTTCAGACTCTGGGAGCTGTGGGTTGGACTCCAAAGAGGTTGGATGTGCTCCTTGCCCCTGCACTCAGCCTGGCCCCTGGGGGTGGATTCAAACAACTAGCCCATTAGAAGGGTGTTGGTGGAGGATCAGAAGAAGCTTGGATAGTAGCAGTGGGAGAAGCAGGCAGATTAACCGTGCACTGTCAATAATCAAGTGGGATAACCCACTTCCTGCAAGTTACATTGTTGGCTCTGGTAGGTTTACCCAGTGATTGACAGCCCACCCACTATGGTGTCTTTCGAAGCTCCAGAACTTCCACTACTATAAGACAGCCGAATGTGCAACACAGCTGGTCTGGGATCAGCAGATAATTAATGAGCTGCAGTAAGCCTCAGCTGGACTTGCAAGGGCGTAAACATCAATTACACAAAGGCAGAAAGACTCCAGTGCTTTCAAGTTTCAAAGCCCAATGCTAAAGATTCAAGACCTATGAGTATCCCGCCGGACTACCCAGAATTTTGTGAAAAATACAATAAACTACACACCTAACTTCCCCACTGCTTATATTATAGATGTATTTACGTCACTCCTTACTCTGTCGTGCATCTGTCTGTTGGTGGCGGTTGGGTGGAGACCAGTGATGCGCGGGTCAATGTATAAACAACCCGAACCCGACCGACGTTTTCAACTAACCCGCCCACAACTCGGACCGCAAAAAAAAAAAAAGAAAATATTGTACCCGACCCGCTTTCTGTCTAGTACCATATAAATTACAAAGGTTTAATTGGCATCTTTATTTCAAACGACCCGACCGACCGCGACCCGAATATCATATCATTAAAAATATTTTTGGATGACTCGTAACCGCGGGTGATCGCGGGCACCCGCTCATTTTGGATCAACCCACGCATCACTGCTCTGCATGATGCAGCTGACTGTCCCCCAAACCGCGGCTGAAGTTCCTCTAGGGAATTGCGGCTCTTACTGCGTCCTGTGACTAATGCGGGTTGTGTGAATGTGAAGGTGTGAAAGAATGGGGTGTGTTCAAATACTGCAGTCCATACGCATGGAGAATGAATCATTAAACACTACCGGCAAGCTCTGCATTCATGCTGCAAGGTTCCTCTTTACAGCGACAGAACCTATTTTAAGATTAATTTTGTATAACTAAACTTAGTACCCAAATGAAATACCTGTTACAGAAGCGGTAATGTACGCCTCTCCTGGTGCAGCTAAGCATATTACATAATCCGAGTTGTGTTATGTGACTGTAACGGTGTTGTTGAGTCACTTGGTGAAATGCTGACAAATTCTTCAAGAAGAGGGCAGATTTAATTCATAATTCACTTTCCAACTTGCTGAAAGAATGGATAAATGAAAGTGGATGAATTCATGCTTTAGAGGATGTTGGGGTTAAGCTTCACTGTACGCTTTCCTGTATGTTTCACTGTACGCTTCACTGTACGCTTCACTGTATGCTTCACTGTATGCTTTACTGTATGTTTCACTGTACGCTTCACTGTACGCTTCACTGTACGCTTCACTGTATGCTTCACTGTATGCTTTACTGTATGCTTCACTGTACGCTTCACTGTATGCTATTTCTTAAACTGCAGAAATGTGAATCTGCGAAGGGGTTCCGGAGACGTATCAGTTCGCTTCGTGCTGCTTAGGGCCGGATGTATGAACGGGCGGCTGTGCATCTGCCTGTATGCGGCTGGGTCCCCGCGCTCTGCCTTAGTAATTCAGCTCTCGAGTAACGACGACAGGCCGCATGATCCCTGCGTCGGACGGTGCGATCCCGGGAATGCTTGAATGCTGAAATCCATCACGCCGTGAAGCATTGCGAGGGCGGATTACGGGAGCCGTGCTCCTGAAATAAAAGCCGCTGACTCGCTGAAAACGTATCCGGTGACCCGCTAGTGCCGCTGCCTGCTCACGTTCTCCAGGCCCCCCGCTACTTTTATGACCTTCCCCTGATGCTACATGAAAAAGTGCCCCTGCTGTGTCGGTCCCCCCCCCCCCCAATGATGACCG
>JABFEA020000043.1:37471267-37484182 GCA_019775915.2 Cyphomyrus plagiostoma
CCCCCCACCCTGAAGTAGCCGATATAATGTTTGGTACATAAGTGAGGGGCCCTAGACAGTCTTTCCAAGAAATCAAGAAATGAGCCCTGAGAGCGAACCAAGGACGATTGCAACAGAGGGGAAAAAAGCGAGGAGCATTCACATTTACACACTTCCAACATCACCCGAGTGTGGTGTTTGTTGGCAGAAAGGGGCTTCCCCCCCCACAAAGTGACCCTTTTGTGCAAACCTGCCCTGGTGCTCTCCTTGATCACAAATACGGAAAATATGCATTGACGGCCGGGAAGAGAGGTGGAAATTTCTCTTGGCTTGGAGAGAGGCAGCCAGGAAGGAGTTCCCTCTAAATAGGGTGGCGGCCCTGCCTCTGCTCCCCCGTGGGAATTCGCACTGGCCTCGTGTCCAGTGCGCTGTTTGCGGCTCCAACTCCCACACAGGCCTCATTCTTCCTATTAAAATCCCTCGTCCGTTTTCATGAATCTAGGTCCCCCTCCCCCCCCCCCCCCCACGACCAGCATCACCGCAATTTTGAATCCTCCATTTCAGATTCCGGACTTGGCTGCTGCCGTGAGCCTTGGCCTGGCCTAATCCTCCCCCTGGCCACGCCATGAATCAAAATCGAGGTCTGATTTAACCCCTGTGAGAAATGACGTCCACTATTTTTAAAATCCAATATCTATTAACAGATCTTCAGAGCCATCCTGGGAGGAAAAACTTGTTTGCTGCAAAGAGCAACACGTTTTTTACAGATAAATGGTCCCAGTGTGACTTTAAAAAGCATGGGGGGGGGGTGCAAGTTCTGCAAACAGACACTCTCACGGCAGGATAAGGGCCCAGGGGAGCACAGTCAGCACTGCAGGGCAAAAAAATCAATTGGAAACATACTGTTGTAAAATTCACGCAGATTTTATTTTCTATACCCACTAGATGGATGGATTTTATTTCCTGCAGCCTTCTCTCTTCGGTTCAGCTCTGGCTAGTTGCATTTTCCGCTTCTGTGTTTGGAGCACAGATGGTACAGGATTCAGGGAGGGTTAACTTAATGGCAAGTTTTGTAACACCATGCGGGGGGAACAGATAGACCTGTCTGGTGGACCACATGCCTAACGGTCACATCACCAGGTTATAACCATGGATTTGTCCAGCACATTTGCACCACCCCACATAAACAAAATAAGAGATGGAAAGATCCAGCCCCATGTTTGGATGGCCAATGCATGATGTCAATCATCTGCAGGTTTAACCCACTTCCCCTCTGTCTCTTCATGTAATTAGATTAGGCAGTCAATGACAAAGCACTGGAATCCCTACTGATCACACTGACAGAACACTGTAATCCCTGTTGATCACACTGACAGAGCACTGTATTCCCGGTTGATCACACTGACAGAGCACTGGAATCCCTACTGATCACACTGAGAGAGCACTGTAATCTCTACTGATTACATTGAAAATGCAGTATAATCCCTATTGATCAAATTGACAGAGCACTGTAATCCCTATGGATCACATTGACATAGCACTGTAATCTCTACTGATTACATTAATAGAGCACTATAATCCCTATTGATCACACTGACAGAGCACTGTAATCTCTACTGATTACATTGATAGAGCGCTGTAATCCCTACTCATCACACTGAAAAAGCACTGTAATCCATACGCAAAATAATCTGAAAGCAGTATTGTTTATAGGAATCACGCTGTGTTCAAGAGACGGCCCAAACTGGAACAGATTATTACCCAAGAATAAGAAGATTAATGTGACCTGCTTGTATTTCTCTGTCAATGTCTCTCTCTCTCTCACAGACACATGCATGCACGGACATACGCACACACACACACACACACACACACACACACACACACACACACACACACAATATGGGTCTCTGCTGAGCACCAATATATACTACTGCTTACCAGAGATCACATGATTAGCTACCAGCAGAAAAATTGTCTTGTGCGAGGTACTTCATTCCAGCCCCTCTAGTTTCCTTCTCAGGAGACGCAAGTCTGTAAATTATCTTCATCTTCATCCTTCCAACCATGTAGAAAATGGAAAAGCTGAGCGTTCCTTTTACATTATTTCAGACCACCCAAAACATTTCAGGAGGTGGAGGTACACTTCTGTTTCAATTTTATTTAAATATAAAGATGCCAGATTTAATTGGCTATTTGACAGTTTTCTATGGCTGTTCAGCACTAAAATGCAGTTTTACTGTGTTCAGTTTTTTTTGCCCCATTTTGTAAAACTGGCTCTGAGTTTTACTACAGACCAGGTGAACTCACAAAGAGGCTGACGTCTACCCCCAACCTCCCCGCAAAAGCACATTTCTTTGGGAGAAACCCCCTCCCCATTTATCTGAAGAACACACACACACACACACACACACACACACCAACTAAATCTATCCTTATGGGGGCCGCTCATTCACTTCTATGGGAAAAATGCTAATGCTAACTAATAGAGCTGTAGTTCTTGAGACCGCATCATAGCGAAGTCGGCAAAGAAATGTCCAAAAATGTCCGCAAAGTCTATAGCATAGTTATAATTCAAATAAATTTGGTATTTTACATTCATTAGAAAGCACGGTCATGGAGGTGCAAGTCAATCTAGAAGCTCATTCTCTACAATTCAAAGCAAAGGGTCATTACATAGCCGTATTCATAGCTTACCCGAAGCCTCTGTCCCTGGTATAAGAGACTGAATATGAACATCTTTCTGGTACATCCCATCTCTTTCCCTTGACGAGGTCTGATAAAACGGTTATAAGACAGGATTGCTGAGAATATTATTATCCATCAGTCCTCGTAACTATGATAAATCTGAGAGATTTCAAATGAGAGACTTATGGACAATATGATTGAAAAGATAACATGAATTTGATTTAGTGACGAATGACACTTTACAGCAATGCCTTTTTTCTCTACAGTTGATCTGAGTAATGTGATTTCAATTCTAGCCCTAGTCTGTTTTCGGTCTTGGTCTTGGTACCCTCAAGTCTCGGCAGTGTCTTGGTCTCGGTTTAGACGGTCTTGACTACAACACTACTAACTATGACAGCTTTAACCCCTACCTAACCTTACCCATAACCATAAGTAACCAAGCAAAATACAAGAGTTTTTCGCCTTGAAGAGTCACTGATTTTTAAAAATAGAGTTTTCCCATATGGGGAGTAGGAAACCGGTCCCCATAAGGGGAAAAAAAAAATATTTCTCACGTAATGGGGACATTGTGTTCCCATAAGGAAAAGTATACCTGCTTGCACGCATACATCCACACACAGGCACACATACGAACACACACACACACACACACACACAGGCACACATACGAACACACACACAAACACACACACACGCACACAGGCACACATACGAACACACACACACACACACCAGCTCGCCTGAGGATAGGGACTCTTGCCAGAGTCAATATCTCTCCCTGAAACCTTCCAGCCAGTGGCACAGGCCCAGCTGGTGGCCTCATTGTTTTGACGTGAGACCTGTGACAAATCTGCCCCCATCCATCTTGCTGGGGGGGGGGGTTCTGTGGTGATAAAACAACAGCGGCACACAGGGCCCCCCTTCTCGCCAGGGCCCCATGTTCCTGTCAGGGCGCCATTCCTGCCTAGCCTCCCATTCCTTTAAGGACCCAATTCCCTCTGGGGCCCCATTCCTGCTGGGGCCTCCCTCAGAGTGTCAGGCTTCCGTAGGGAAAGGCGGTGCCCTCAAACAGTGAGCTTCACTCTCAGATGGCACAGATCTCACACCTGCCTGCCTTTGGCACAAAGCAGATGAGGCCGTTTGCGCTCACAAATGTCTGTATATATGCACAGACACCAACACTCATGCACACACAGGGACACATGTGCACGCATCTTCGACGGCTTCTGTCCTAACAGTAACTTTGCACCCCCAGAGGGCCTCCAGTTGACTCCACTGAACTGACTCTACTTAACTCACCCACTACTGAGGTCAGAGTGCAGCTGGCACTAACCAGGCAGGGGAAGCGAGCCACACTGCTCTGAGCAGAGCTCCACCAGGAGGGCTTCTCACACAGGTGCAACGCTGGGATGGAAAAAACCCAGGGACAGGTATGGCAGGGTTAAAGGTCAACACATTGAGAAGGAGCCCCCACATTTATAAGGGGCAGGTTCCTCAATGCCTGCAACCCCTCACACGCACACTTGATACACATCCATCCATCCATCCATTGTCCAAACCGCTTATCCTACTGGGTCGTGGGACTTGATGCACACTCACTCTTAAATGTCACTTTTACATACTTACTTCAATAAGATTAAAACTCCCATGGGAGTTCAACAGCCAGGTGGCTGGGAGAGACAGAACAATGTTCCCTCCCAAACACCCCCTCGTCTATTGTCTAGTACCACAATGAGCTACAAACACATGCTAAATTAATTGCTGTTATTTCAGCCTGTGACAGCATAGTATTAGCTAACCATAGTATAAAGTTACCAATAAATCCTTCATTAAGTATTACGTGTGTTCGGAAGGAATATTTCTTACATGATTAAAGTAAATTAATGAAGTTAAACTGAATACACAGGGAGGGGCATGGGCGACAGGTTCAACTGCTGTCCCTAATCCTGGCGTGAATGGAAGCTTGTGTGTGGTGCATTCCATGAAGGCTTGGTGGAGACAGGAGCCCCTGCACTGACACGAGACCCGCCAGCTATCAAAGGAGGGTAGGATAGGGGAGGGGGCTTCACAAGGCCAGAGAGGGATACTCAGGTAGATTAAACACGCCCCCTCCCCCCCGGGAGTCCTGTGCTTTGACTCAGGACGTGGCTGATGGAGCAGACTGGTCCTGGACCGCAGCGAGTTTGTGGCCGCCAACTGTGACTAACTGGGCTAAGGGCCTAAATTGGGGGGGGGGGGGTAGTCTGGGGACCAGTTTAAACACCAATAAATGGAGCATTCAGCTCTACTTAGCACTCCTGAAATGATGGAGGTGTAATGTGCATGGAGGCTCGACTTTATGACGAGATTGCAGCTGGCGGAAGGCATGGTTCCTCCATGGCTGTCACATGGCTGGTGTATGGAGGGCGTCTCGGCTGACTCCTTTCAAAGGTGTCCCACTAACAGCAACACCACTCTCAAAGCAGCCCCCTACCAAAACGCTGTGTCTGCTCCCTGGTCCTTAAACCAATGCTAGGCTTCTCTGGCAGATGAACAAGATAAGGAGAACGTAGCCATCGAAGGCAGTGGTGGAACTGGGTGGTAGACGATTCGGATGCAGGCAGGAAAGGGATCTACCCGCCATTACAGTGGGTTAAGCCTCCACGCATGCAATCAGAATATCATGGGTTTGAGTCCTGGCCTTGGCAGATTACTCTCCCTCCATTAAGCAAGGCCCCTAAGCCCCAAAATACTCCAGCAGCACCAGAGACATGGCCAGACCCTCCCTCAAAGGACAGCAGGATGGGATACGCTACGAGAAAAGAAGCATTCCCATCTACCTGTACTTGTGCAAATGACAAATAAAGGATCATTTGATCTGATTGCATAGCCACTCCTTGCATTGGTTAGCTTGGCCAGGCTGCCTTGTGTGAACCTGATCATGGATGCTTAGCTACAGTATATGAAAGCAGGGCTTTTATGAAAGAAGAATTTCTATACCACAGGTCATTCACAACAGGAGGCAAGCTTGTGCAAGACTTTGTGCAAGCTCATGAAGCACAAATAATATTATATATATACACAGTATATATATATATATATATATATATATACTTTTATATATATATACTTTTATATATATATACTTTTATATATATATATATATATATAAAAGTAATGTAATTGTCAGAATTGTTATACTGGCCAACGTTAGTGTAATGTGCTTTGGATACAGGCCATAGGCTGGATTGAGGCACAGGTATTAGGCTGAGAAATGTGAATGCTTAGGAAAAAACGCTAACAGTGCAGAGCAGTGGGTGGGAAAGACCCCCCCCATAGTCTCACAGCACAGAGCCTACAACTCCTCCAGGGGTTGATTGGTGCTATAACCAGGGAACAATAGGAAGCATTGTCTTGGCTCCGTCTGAACCGGCCTTGAGCGACCCAGTGGGGGGAACCATCCATTTTATCATGGTAACATCTGCTTTCTCGCCCACAAGCCGTTACTGATGCACCGCCCCAATTTCCTGGTAGGTCTTTCATGTATTTGTACAGGTGTAATTACCTGCCACCCCTCCCTACACTCCTCTGCAGACTCCTTACAGACACAGGGTCTTTATCGCTTCATGTCCCCCGGATTGCAGGGAGTGAGGGTCCTGTTTGAGTTTTGCACCATTTGAGATAAGTGCGCATTCTTCCTTTGTGACATGAAGGGCCAATGCAGGCTGATAGCACCTTTGTTCTGGAGGATCTGACAGGCTCACGGGTCGACAGCTCTGGGGATGCTGAGTGACCCACTGGGCTGGTTTCCTGGCTCGCCAGAGGGCTGCAGCTCATTGTGTGAAGCCGACTGAGCGCGGCAGCTAAGTGGTCGGAAAAACCCAGCAGTTTTGCCTTGAAAAAAAACACACGGTCTGGAGCTTTTAGCAAAAGTGAAAGGCCTTAAAGTCAAAATGCTGCTAGAACATTCACCACGCTTAATAGACCCCTGCCACCCAGGCATCTTGTCCGCTAGACCTCTGCTGGCCAGGCCCTTTGCCCCCGGACCACCGCCATCCAGGCCTCTTGCCCCCTAGAGTTGCTTCATCCAGGCCTCTCACCCCCGGACCCCCGTTGCCCAGGCCTCTCACTCCCTGAACCCCTGTGCCCTGCTGGTGACTTCTGCCAAGAGCCTAGTGCGCCAGCTTGCCAGAGAGGCGTGCTATACAGGTTGCACAATCACTATGGAAACCTTTGGGCAGTGTAAACCCAACAGCCAGTCAACTATCAATCAAATTCTACACATTGTGACATCACCTATAAATAAAGAAATGAGTGCAGAAAAACGAACCGCAAACAGCCTATAAAAATCTCCTGACAACTTTTAGACCCATAGGCTTCCTGGAGCTGCCTGGAGACTGAGACTGTTCCACTCAGAGAGATCTGGCTTTTTCTGCAGAGTGGGCTGAGTCTGAACTTCAGCATCAGGATGTAATATAGACGCACTTGACCATAAAACACCATAAAAGAAGTAACACCCAGTCTCATGGCCGGTTGGTGATGTAAAGTAGCCCCTTCCTTTAGTACAAGACAGTATGAATATAAGTACTTTATTAATCTCTGCTGGGAAACTGGGCTGTTCTTACATATCCCATCAGGCTCTTCGGGAGAGACCCAGACACACATGCATGTACAGGTGAGAGCAAGTTTGGGGGTAAAAGCACAGGATCAGCAAATGTACACCATCCGGAGTAGCAGGGGTTAAGGGCTTAGCTGAAATACCCGGAAGTCAGGATTTGAACATAGAACCTTATGGACGCAGGCAGAAATCCCTAACCTGCTGAGCTTCACAATGCCCCCAGACTTTCTCATTTGCCCCAGAATTGTATTTATTTATCATTACCACCTGTGTAACTCTTTCCTAGTAGAGCTATGGTAACTATGTGCACAAGACGTGAAAGAAATCAAGTTTATTATTTTTTAAAAATTGGCAAACATTTCTTTGCTGTGTGCAACATAATAGTATAACACTGAATTTTATTGTTCTCATGTTAATGTTCACACGGCATGTGAGAGATGTCTGGCCTCCATCTACAAATTACATCTAAAATAACTGAATCTGAATTAATCAAATAGGAAGCCAGAGAGCTGGTAATTGACAGCATATGACAGTCCTACCGACTCACATAGCCAAAGCCTTTTTCCCCCAGTGACCCTGGCATGTTCCACATACATGTAGGCTGTGGGTCTCGCCACATACGGTGAGCAGAGCCAAAAGGCACTACTGCTAACAGCTCAGTAATGAAATCAACCTACAGTTAACTGTACTGTTACTGAAGACAAAATGGAGAAAACAGTTGGTAAAACATCCTGCAAGTTTGCAGGACATGGCCTGATGTTCTTAGCAAAAAATGGCCTAAGTCAGTTATTTTTTGCCCTTCAAGTGCGACACAACAACCCACAGAGAAATGGTATAAAGCCTAGATGAGACCCCACTGATCCTGCATGCTTGGGATCTTAAAACAGCTAAACTAAGAACAGCAAACTACTAATCTAAACCCCCTGCCCTTCAAAAATAAAAAAAACACTGAGGAGCAGCATTAAATAAACTCTAAGTTTCCAAAGACTAAACAAATTACACTAAATTGAGGGAAAACTTCTCTGTGTTATTACATCTACATTTATATTTAATTATCTAGCAGATGATTTTGCCTAAAGCGGCGTATAAGTGTGGAAAATAAAACATCACAAGTATTTCTGAAAGAGGGGTGAGAAAGGGAAGGAATTCTGGGTAACAGCAGTTCAGAAACTCAGCAACCAATCAAAACTTTATCCAACTGGCCCTGAGGGGTGAACTTTCAATAAAGTAAATTAATCTTCTCATGTATTTTAGGGTTACTGGGTGAATGAGGGCCAAAATGTATTTGAAACCACCAAGATATTTTTGGGCTGCAAGGACAGGCATGTCATATCCCTGTAAACAATTATTATCCTGTAACAATTAATTCCATCACAGATCACAGGTCTCCTTCTCAGCACTCATGCTAAATAGAGATGGAGGGGGGGGGCAGCACCCCCATTTACATATTTAGCACACAACAAGCAACTGAGAAACCAGGGTGAGTCAGCCCATAGAACAGTGGGGGTTATGGGCCGTCCTCAATGGCCCATTGATGAAATCATTCTGTCAACCACGGGATTCGAACCGGCAACCTTCCTCTTCCTTTGACTCTATAAGCTCTGGGCTTCATGACACACTCCCACGATGCCTCCCACAGCCCAGTAAGTGCCCAGTGAACTGCAGATGCCAGTATAGTGCAAAAGCCCTGTCCCACAATAACCAGCGATTCCAGCGATATGAGTAAGATTCACACAAACTCTAAAGTCGTGTGTACTGTTCACGGTATTCAACAATGGCCTCCCTCCTGTTCCTGTTCCAGTTCCTGTTCCTGAGCTCTAGTTCATGAGGGAGAAAATGTTCTACAACCTTCTGATATCACCAAGACGTAACAAGAGGTAGTCATCAAAGTATTATATTGAAAGTTTCCTTTCAGATGATGACACTTCCAGGTCATGCAGGTTCAGTTAGCTATAGGAAGCTTCAGCAGGGGGAGTAGAGAGGTGTTTTGACAATGATCCACAGCCTTATCTCAGGCTGTTACCAATGGAAGACATACAAGTGACACCCTGGTCAGCCAGCACTGGAGTCCTTACAACTGAGCCTCAGATAGGGATCACAGCACAGGACGAGCAAATCTGATCTCATTGTTTTGGGTTTGTGTCAGTGCTCAGATGTTGGCCTGTTGTGAAAATAAGGGTGGCTTGAGGTTTTCTTTGCTGAAGAACAACTTTGAAGCAACCTAATCAACATCACAGGGATACTGAATGTTTTCTTGGCCTGAAATATCCATAATCAATCAAGAGGTCATCCCACATTACCAATTATTACTCAGGGAGCGGGATTTACAAAAGGAATGCAAAAAGTCTAAACAAAGTGACATTAAAAAAGAAAAGAAAGAAACGCACTACAGAGAAAAATTTGTTGCCACGAGACATTCCCTATCTGAAGATTCCCTCCTCTTCCTGTAGCTCCTTCCAGCCCTCACTCATCTTACGTGTCTTTTGTGAGGGACTGGCGACTTGGAGGGCAGTCGGATGCATGTCGTCTGGAACGTAATCTGGCTGAACTGCATGGTGTCGGCAGAGATATAGCCTGAACTAACCATGCTACATACAGTCATGGATGTAAATCCCGGCGGGGACGTTGGGGACATGCCCCCCCCCATCTGTGGGTTGTCCCCCCCAAAATAATTATTAAAAAAATTGCACTCTCTATTGTGAAAAATATATCTATGTAGACCTAAAATAATTGTGTAAGTAAAAAAAAAAGCAAAAATGTAGAAACAGTTGAGGGGGACTCCCCTTCCTCACAGTGGTTTGGCCCACTGCCTGCTTTCCCAGTTCATCTCATCTACTCTCCATACACGAGTCAGGTCTGTGGCTGCGGCCCAATTAATGTTGAACTCCAGTAAGTAGGGTATTTTATTCACTTTAAATAAATCAATTCTCTTTAATGTAGTTGATGCAGACTCATTCATAAATTAGTTGCGGCAAAAATGCTTATTATCAATGTAATTTTTCATGAATCTGCTATATTAGCGATTCAAATATTACTTATCTAGTTAACATTAGCTTGTTTACAATAGCTTGTTGCATAGTGCACTGCAACTAACGCGCCAAAGCCGTTTCCCATGCATTGTTTTGTTTGTGACGTCTTGGCATAATGTTAACTTAACATTAATGGCCATCATCAGCATATTGTTTAGCTGTTTTGACAATAACAGTCATGTTTAAATTTTATTGTATGTTGATGGCTTGACTGTAAACAACATAACAAATAATGCAATAAATAGTTTTGAAGAAAAATCTGTTTTGTCATTGAACCTGAGAAAAAATTTGAAAATAACCATAATGACTCAGCCTCCATGCTACAATAATAATGATAGAAGTTTTTCCACTGTGGGGACAAATCTTTATAAGTACAATTGGACTGTATTATTTGTGTCCCCCCAAAAAAATTGCTCATGAGAAATTTTATATTTATTGTCCCCCCCTACTGTTAAATTAAATTTACACCCATGCATACAGTGCTCTGTGTTACACTCCAGCTGTCCATCAAGTCCTTTTTCCAAATGTCACATTCCAAAGGTGACTAATAAAATTAGCCAACCTATATTATTCCAGCACAATGAAGTACAATCCATTCATTCATTTTATTTGCTTATCAGGCAGTTTCATCTGAACTTAAAGAGCTTATAGGTTTATTGGGTAATGAATTGCAAAGCAACTCCCTGCAGTAACCGATGCTTTCAGATCAGGGACGTAGGTTTGGTTTCGACGCTGGTAAGGACCAAGTCAGCCCCAACCCCCCTGGCCCCCTTCAACACACCTGGCTCTCCCATAGCTCTGGTACGAATGTGTCTCTGCCATTCATACCAAAATCTACACCCATGTTTCAGATAAAACTAAAAGTTATTCTGCCTGTGATATTCACACACTTCCCACTTGATTTCCCTTCCAGTGGGGTCATTTTTCCTCCTGTTTCCTTTGCCATAACATTGATTCCTCCTTCGTTTCATTTCCTGTTGTCACCCATATAAATATATAAATACACACACACATAGTCGGACTGAAGCATCTCTGCTGTTTGTAAAGCACACCTTGTAAAAAAAAATCTATGATGCGTAAAAAAGACAATGGTCTTTAAAAAGGATGGGACCAAAACTGTTGATTAAATATGTCATCTGTCTAATGCCAGCATTTGGAACGTCTCAGCACGGCTTCATTTCACATACCTGTCTTCCCAAAGCATATTAAATAACCCCAGTTCGGTTTCCACAGGTAGAATGGGGCCTTTCTGGTCCAGCTTAGGGTAGACAGTCATGCAATTCCCCTATGCTCATGTGGTTACTGCACAATAGCCCACCTTTGCTGGCCCCCTTCTCAGATTACCTCTCTCTTGTCTGGCCGCACCCCCCCATCAGCACTGTCCCGCCTCCCGCAGGCTGCTTTGGATGTGATGGGGCCTCACTAAGCTGGATGTTCTGCATACGTTCTGTCATGTCAAGGCTGCACTCCCAATAAATAGTTTGCTCTTTCAGACTCCTTCCCTTGAGCACTGGGCAGGTCATTCATGAATGTGCCGGAAGTTCCACTGTCTACCTAAACTCTTCAATAATATCCCTTTGGTTTAATGTTACAAAGGCTTCTTTATAGAGCATTTACATGGAGTTTATGCAATTTCTGATCATTACAGTAAATGGTAATTGCTTTTGTGTATATGAGGTATTGCTTAACTAAAATAATTCACTACCTGCAATTCTGTTGCTATATCCCATGTTAAACCTTTTGGAAAGACATTATATATTGATAAACTTTATATTTGCTTCTCAGTGTTTTGATTATGGGAATTGTGCTGAATACTCAGTCCATCCATCCATCCATCCATCCTAGTCCTAAACCCGTCCTCCACACTTTCACATCAAGCGTGACTTACCCCCCACAGCCTTCAGTTGCCACCCCCCTCCGGTTTAGCTACTTTGAAACCACCTCCCTGCCTGCTAGCTTTATGGCAGTGGATGAGACCCAGGAATGAAGGTTTCTTGAGATTGTGAGACTGTGGAAAGGTGTTGGGTGTATTAAAGCATTCATTTAATCCACGAATCTAAGTAGCTGTTTGAATTATAAGTCAATGCAATTGGGATGCTTCAGTGTTTTGACAATAGTCTTTTAAACGAAAACTCCATCTTCATATTGTAGAGCCATTCAAAGCATTTCATTACTAATGTGATGCCATCCACCCATTCATGATGTTTGTACTTTTTTAAAGAAGGTGAAAGAATAATCCATCCATTTTGGTGGGTGGAAGAAGGGACAAAACAAAAGCCCTCAATGTTTCAGAAGCAACACAGTCACCAAGGCTTATGTTTCCACACACATCAGCTTGCACTGAATGTTCAAACGAATTTTTCAGTACTCCTGTGATGACCACACACACTGTTTGCCGATACAGTGGTACCTCGGTTCTCGAACTTAATCCGTTCTGGACTCCGGATCGAATACTAAAAGGTTTGAGTTCTAATTGAATTTTTCATCATGAGAAATAGGGAAAATGAGAAATTTCATGTGAATTTTTTAAAAAAATTTTTTTAGCATTTAAACACAAAATGAACAGGATAAAACAAGAAGAGCATCTTTTTCTTAATGGCTTCCAAAACAATAAAGATCTTA
>JABFEA020000043.1:37484282-37511482 GCA_019775915.2 Cyphomyrus plagiostoma
CGTCCAGTCTGTGAAGAAGGCATTCAAGTAAGAATTGTATTGTAGTATGACTCATTTCCTGGCGCGTACAATTTATAGTAGGTCGACTTCTGATATTCAGATCGAGTTCTAGGTCAAACTGGTTTGTTCGACTTTCAAGAAATCCGAGTTCTAGTGAGTTTGAGAACCGAGGTACCACTGTGTTCTAGTCATACACAGACACACAGCTGAATTGGCATTACAGAGCAGGTTGGGAGTTTGGAGCATCGGGCCCAGAAGGAGCAAGTGAAGGGAAAGAAGAACTGGGGGGGGGGAGTAAAGAGAAGGGCTACAGAGGGGGAGGGAGATGAGTCACATAGACAGACAGGATTTATTATTTTATTATCGATTCCAAGTAGGAAGTTCTGAAAATGACAGAAGTTGCCTGAAACAGTCCTACATCATGCTTTCCCCTTGTCCATCCAGACAGGCCCAAGAGCAAAGTTCCAGTCAGACATATAGGACAAAGGGAGGTAATAACAGGGAGATCAAACCGTAAGAGTTTGAAACAATGCAGACCAGTATAAAATAGGAGCAAGTGCAAAGTGGAGACAGTTCCAGGAACAACAGTGGTCAGTACTACAGCCTCTCTTTAAGGGCCATTCTGCAGTATAACACAGTCCCTGGACCGCCACGTCCCTCTGAGCAGCGTGGACTCCAACACCAAACTCAAACCCTTCTGTTCCTCAGTCTAGCCACTGAATAACTAGAAAAACCAGCAAACTGGAAAGCAGGCAACCAAGAAGGTAGCAAATCTAAAATTTGGGAATGTCACGTTCCCCAGCAGGACACACACTCGCATGCCCTGCACTTCGCCCGTATCTGGACTCTCAAAGAGAATCTCTGCTCAGTAAGAGGATTCATGGCTCTGGCAGACACAACACGGGGCTGGTTTATAGGCAGCCCTGAGCCAGCGCTTCCTGTCCATGTCTGAATTTCCTCCTGCGTGACACATCAGTGCCTTTGGGTTCAACCTTAGCCACGGTTTCCAGACTGAAGGATGTCAAACAAGTACAACCATGAATAAACTTTGCTGATACATATGTGGACACTAGTGCACACGATGCACAATTATGGAAGATGTGCAGAGAGATGTGTCCCCCTGACAGTCCCTGAGCTTCTCAAATGTCAGAAGCAAACCTAGAAGCCCACCATGGAGAAGCCATCTTCCCAGAAAGCACTTGGGCTTGGAAAAAGACTTTCCAAACATAATGTGCCCATAGACTAGAGCTCCTACTGACCAGCAAAAATGAGCCAGGCAATCGTCATGTCTACCTGTTTTCATCTGAGCTGGACAGGGGTTTTGTGTCGCTCATATTATTGTTGACAATGACAACCTAATTAAGGACAAGTCCACGATCTGCCCCATCATGCCAGGTTGCTCTCCGAGGAATGTGCAATCCCCCCTCCCCAGAAAATGATGTGAAAATATGTGAATGTTGGTGTGTTTCCCTCCTCCTGTGATAGGCCGATGCCCAGTCACTGACCTTGGAGTTACCTGCTTACCTGAAGGGTGGACAGTAGTAATAGACAAAATGACACCTCATGAACCATTTGCTGTATTTTTTGACCCCACTAGATGGTGCTCTTTCTTTGCTTTGGGACATTGCTCCAGTGGGGCTAGAAACTACAGTGAATAGTTCATAAAGTGCCATTTTGTCCATCATTAGTGGACAGACGTACTCTCTTTGCAGCTTTTCACAATGGCCTTTTTCAGGCGGGGATGCAAACTGCCCAGAGCTCTGTTGAAAGCTGAGTGGCTGTCAGAGGGATGGTATGATGGGGGGAGGAGATCCATCATGTCCCACCTACAGGACACCAGGCAACGCTTGAAAGACATCAGTGTTTTTCCTCGGCAGGGGTGACCGAGATTTCCAACAGCGTCTCTTGTTCCTATTTAACCCTGATGAAATTTGCAATGAGTTTATATATGTTATCACAGATATTATGGAAAGTTACTTCAAAAGCTTTAGCAGTTATATTCAAATGATTGCTGGTAAATTACACAGCAGCTTGTTCACACTTACCACCCCTAACCACAGCCACAATGCTCACAACCGCAAAGTACGTGGAGTCTGTCGTTTTAAACCACTTAGCAACGCCAGGCTTACCAGTTTTGTTATGAGGCGTTTTGTACAAGGCAGGCAGCAAAAGGGAAATAAAGTAGGGCTCCTTTACAACATTGATGGCATCGAGAGCAGTGGTTAGGGATTCAGGTCCAGGCAGTGGCTTGCAGTTGTTCCCCTGAGGGAAGCATTTAACCCGATTTTTTATGGTGGAAAAAAAAAAGTGGCTGTATAACCAGATAAAATGCACAGTGCTGCAGGCTATGCAACTCACCCACAATGAAAGTGTCAACAGGTAAAGTAAACAGATGATCATTAGCTAAGGGCCTAATCAAAAACACTGTCTTACAGCACAGCTGTCCCAGGCGGCCGATCTCCGCCTCAGAGTCACAAGCGCATCCCTTGTAAAAGCTGATTTACTGCCCTGCCTCTGGAAACCTGCTGCAGCAACTTTGCGTGCGAGTTCATACATCTACAGAACGTGCACATCTTTCTGTTTGTGTCTGTGTGTGGGTATCTGTGTGTGTTTGTCTCTCCATATATCTATGTGCATATCTTTGTATCTGTATATAAGTGTCTGTCCATATATTTGTTTACATATGGATGTGTTTCTCCTTGACTGTTTATGCATGCGTGAGTTTATGCACCTCTGTGTCTGTCTATACATGCATGTGTATATGTGGGTGTGTCACGGTGCATGTGTGTTTATGTGTGTGGGACAATAAGTCAGCACACGTCTCCTGCCATATAATAAACCTTGCCGGGTGGGGATTTCCTACATCCTGGAAACCATGAACCCACAAACCGGCCATAAACACCTGGGGCAGAGAAGACCCACCACCTCCGCTGTTTGCTTACGGTCCTAGTGGACTAACATGGTTGAAGGGGGGGCTTTCAGCTGTGAGGATAGTGGGGGTCCAACAATAACATTATGATCACCTCCATCCCCAGCCCCATGTCCCAGATCAGTGGGACTGCAGCCCAGATTGGGGTCTGGGGTAAATTCTGCGGTTAATAAACTCACTCTATGGGGCAACTGGGCACGGAGCCATGACTCAGCGAGGCTGGAAAAGCATGCGCATGAACCCCCCCTCCCCCTACTCGCTGTTGGACTTTGCTTGGGTATTTCAGCCAGTCACCTGAATATGCCTGGCTGATGCAAGCCCTACTTTAAGCCAATCAGGTAGATCCAAATCCCTATTGTGTGTCCTAGTATTACCCAATCAGAGAAAAGCAGGAAACACTTTACGTGTCCAAAAAAACAAGTGTACATTGTCAAATGTGGCTTATGCAATCTAGACGCCCGCCTCATCATAACAGAGCTAACATGGAAACTCAGGCAAGTCTTTAAAAACTGCCTCATTTACACATTAATTCTGTTTTATTTACCTTGGATGTACTGAGCATGAGATGTTATGGAACACTTTCCCTAAAAGGACAGCAAATTCCAGAATAATACACAATACATCAATGGTAGATAGGCAGTTTAGATAATGCTTAAGGAACTGGACTTGTGCTAATAAGCCTAGTCTGTGTCCTTATACAGATAAGCAATACTGTGTTTCTGTTGGGTGCTACAGCAGTTGAACCCTGGGCCCAGTATCCTGATCACCACCAGGGGCATAGTTAGAGATGAATGGATAGGGGGAGCTAAGTCTTCACTGGGGGGGCCAAAGGCAAACATATATAATATAAAAAGCTATTCATGACTTAAGCCAATAAGTAAACATTTATTTGCGGGCTAAAAAACATTTAAGCCCCCTAAAATAGGCCTAACGACACCCCTGATCACCACCATAAATAGTAAGTAATAAATACGGAAATCTGGTCAGATCTCTGCCTGCACAGTAAAGTTCATGTCAATCAAAGCATCCCTTTTCTGCCAACTAACTTTGCTGCATTTCTAAGAAAGTTACAGAACACCCCATGGCCTGGTTTAAGAAAACTGGTCTTGTTGGTGTTTGTGCCCTGTGCCCATGCACTGTGAGAAATGTGCCTTGCGTTAGAGCGGGAGCAGTATGCCCAAGTCCTAGTCCAGGCACAGGGCTAACCAGAACCAACCAGTTCCGGCTACACTTCAGAGCTGGAACCGCACTCAGACCTCAAATCCCCGAGTCCCTCATAGCTTTCCAGCCACACGTTTGCCAGGGAACTGGACCCCAAACGCTGTGGGCCAGCTAGCAGAAAATGAGACCAAGTCTTGGTGCTACAGTACAGTAGAGTGAGAGTGGATTCAGGATGGCCATGCTGAACTAGTGATGGAGATACAGCAGCTGGGGGCCAGCAGATTCCATCTTTAATTACATGAGATTCACAGAGGCGACAAAACAAGATACGAGGTTGCTATTTAGTAACTGCACTGGATCCAGTTCAAACCTTATACCAAAAGGGCTTTTGGTGCGATCACCAGTAGAGGCTTAGCTGTTGGATTCTTAAACCAGATCAGCTACAGTTTGAAAGTAATGAAAATACATAACATTAATTGTCCCTAAAGTGCTACACACCCAGGTGTCCGTGACACTTAATCTGCGGTGGCAGCGGTGTACCTCACGGTTCTCATCTGGGTTCTTCTCACATCTGGATGCAGCCTGGGGAATGTAGTGTTTTTATTTGATTTTGGCTGCGTCCAGCATCCACAGCTGCCCTGGCATCCTGAACAATAACAGGGGATGGGCTGGAGAGGCTCGACACGGTTTGGCTGGAACTCAGGCCTGTGGCGACACCGTACAGCTTGATAGGGTGGGTGAGAGGAGGGGGAATCACGGGCGAATTTAGTCCAGGGGTCTGTCAGACATATTGCTATTCTGCCTACCCTTTGTGTAAGACATGGGGGATGGGGAGCGAGGTGTGTGTCCATTACGGTGACCTTGAAATCAGGGCAGCAGGACATAAGGCTGCAGTATTTCACAGACAGGCATCTGTCCACATGACCTCCACCCCCCCATAAGCCACACCACAACTGTCTGTGAAGAAAAACAGATTGTTATCTACCGTTAATTAGATATAAGACCCAAAAAGCTACACCAGCATAACCTGTCATTACAATGATTACACGTGATTTCTTGGAATGGATTTGATCTTTTCACTTGTCAGATGCCTATACTACTGGAACATTTTATTACTGTTTTTTGATTCTCTCTGAGAAATGCACCACGAAACACTTCAGGCTGTAAGCTTTCAAATGCATTAGTTCATAGAAATAGGCTGGGAATTTTCAAAGCTTGCAGGGCTTAGTGGGATAAGTGGGTGATTGATCAGGAATAAAAATGGTGAGTTTCATTTAAAAACGCAAATGCTTGATCTTTGCTTTTAATTTCCCCCTCCCCCCACTCTGCTTTCACTCTGCTGTCCTTCATTCTGCACCCCCCAACTAAACTGCTTTTCTTTTCCACACTTCACTGCCCCATGCCTGTAATCCATCCCTAGTGTTTGTTTATAAAGCACACACATGCATGAGGCCCAGATCAGAGAAGTTATATTCTGGGGGGATGGGGGGGGGGGGGGTCAGGACTTGGGGGTAGTGAGCTGGAGGCTGGCGTGCACCCCAGCAGTTCACCCTCCCACCCTCGAACCCCCTGCTGAGTGCTGACGCAAATCTGGGGCAGATACAAGTCTGGGCAACAGAGATGAGGAAAATTAAGCCTTGATGGGGGTGTGGGGGGCAAGAATGAGCAGGAATCACGGAAGTAAGTAACAAGATGACACGCCCAACATAAATAGAGTGTGAGGATGAAATGTTCAGTGTTCAGCAGAGTGGCTGAGCTGAAAGGGGGCTGCTGTGGTTTAATGATGGGATGCAGTCCGCATGCTACAGAGGTACTTCATCCCCATCAGCTCCCTTAATAAAATGTGGGCATGTACTAATGAGGGTACGCTCAGACGAATGGTGCCCAGGAGAACAGGAAAGTCATCTAAGGTTTGGACGCCACCCCAGGCAGGTGTATCATAGCCCTCTGGGGCACAATCAATGTTCTGATGGGTCCAGGTTAGACGGAGCAAGCAGCTGCTAGGACTGGCGTTTCAGTCCCAGACCAATTAAGGAACTCGCAGCCACTCGCATCTTGTGCTTAATCGGCGTTTGCCTGCACACTTGCCTAGAACATCTGCACCGTTCAATTTGCAAATCCTCCCCCGCATTCTCCAATCCCCGTGAATAATGGCGGGTGGCGGTGGGCTGCGTTTTGCCGGCCGGCCTGAGCATGTGCGCCTTTGCTGATAAGCTGCACCGAGCTGTGAAAACACAGATTACATTTTGGCTGCATCAGTGCCGCCTCTTCCTTCCGCAGTAATAATGGCCGAAAGCACAGATGCTGGCGGAATCCGGCGCAAAAGGGAGTCGCTTTATCACGAAGCCCCGATGCTGCTATTTGACAGCCGTGGTAATTTCCTAATCCGTGAAATGCTGCCGCTACTTTGTTGCTCTCCCTGCACTGATACATTTTCTCGCTCTTGCTTGTTATACCAGAGGCGCCCGGCCTCAGGCATCCGCAGTTGTCCATCTTGACTGGGTATCTTTAATTGACATCAGAATGTTCCACTGACCCGCTATCCATTACTTGGGTTTACCACCTACAAGATTCTCAAAAAATCCGGTAGTATGCCAGCCTGCTGGGGGATGGGGGTCTATATTAAACTGTAAGCCCAGAGTTCTGTCTGCTTTGGTCAGTCGTGTTATTCCTAGCAAAAGCTAATGTCAACTAACCAAGTAAAGGAAGCACCACAAGGGAGCGGTTAGGGTGTCTGCCATATCTATATTCGGTGTCAGCAGTGTCTCATGACACTGTGGCTGGTGAAAATACAGGAGGGCATGAATTCTGCTTCCATATCTAAACACTTGGGGACTTTTTTCTGCAAATGAGAGATTAAGGCATTTGCATTTCAAGTGCTTTGGGGGAATACCTGTCCAGACTGCACCAATATACCCCCGTCGGCACCACTGGGTATTTCTGCTAGCAATGGGGCGAGGGAAGGGAGCTCAGGGATATGTAGGTCAGATATATGATATATGAAGGCTGAAGAAGGCCTGGAGATTTCGGAGTTATCCTCATGCTTATCACATGGCACTGCATTGGATTTTTACGCTACGATCCCCATGCCCAGTATTCAGGTATGGGAGCCATTTTAAAACTGTTTGATGGAGATATCATTACACTTCAAACATGATGTCATGTTTAGCTTGCAGTGCTGCGGGGAGCACATGGCTCTAATTCAGCCCGGGCCTCTCAGAGAAGAGCAGGTGTGCCAGCCTGGACATACCAACAGCCACCCATCATCTCCATGGCCTGTAAGTCCATAGAAAGTGAGCAAGCTGTGAACGGAGGACCCCATGCTGGAAACCCCACGCAGGGCCTTAGGGAGATCAGAGGTGTTTTGAAGGGGAGACTGAAGCTGACATCAGCACAATGAGCCATCTGATGCACCTCCAGCTGACGGAGGCCAAAGCCATTTGTTTCTTAGAAAAGACGAATTTAAACCTATTCCCCAAGAGCAAAGTAACGACTATCTTACCAAGCAGCCATTTTACTGATGCAGAGAGAGACAACATTTCCAGAAGGGTCTGAATGAGAAAACTAAATACACACTAACACCCGGAAAGGAGCCCAGGACAGGAACACATCCCCAGATGGTTCTGTCCTGTGTTGCAGCCAGACGAAATGACATCATTCTACAAAAATTGCATTGTAAGGCAATGTAGGAAATCACTTCCATTGATCATGTACCTGATTCCGTTATTGTCTCTGCTTGTGCCTTAGTTTGCTTAACTGGTTTGCAATGTTGGCAATATTTACAGCTGTTTTTTTTAACTGAAGAAGTCACTTAGTCAAAGAGTCAAACAGAGGTGAGGGCCATCTTGAAATGTGAGCTGATGGTAATCTGCACAGCGTACAAGGCTGGTGCAACACACACTCAAACAATACATATGGTTTCTGCAAATGCGCAAATCAGCATTGGCCAGGGATAGGCTGGCATAGAGGCTACCATGAACTTCAACCCACACTCTCTGTGACCTGCAACCCACAGTTTCTGTCTGCAGTACAGATGCTCCATTATGCCAAAGACATATATTGTCAAGAAAGCAGACGGGGGGGCACTCAGACCCTCATGGACAACTTCTGAGAGTCCAGAGCAAAGGCGCTTTACAAAAATACGGTCACTGTCCAATTTCTAAAACTTTCCATTCCACTGATTAAACAGACCTCTAATGACAGGAAATAGCGCTTCAGGATTGCAGGCTGGTGGCAATAGAAATAGCCAGAAATGACATGTGCCAAGCGATATGAGAGCATTCTGTCACTTTCGCTCAAGTGAAACCTGTAATCTCAGCTGGCTAGAATGGAAGGTGACACGCTGTTAAACTGCATGGGAACCATGCCTGGGAAAGCGAACTGGGTCATTTAAGGTTTTCAACATTGATGAGAGTGTGTGTGAGTGGGAGGCGTGTTTATGGATGCGTCTGTGTTTTCCTGCAGGGCACCAATGATTTCTCACGGCTACCAGGACTCCCTGTCTGGCCCGGGTCAGAGATATGGCAGGGAAATTGATACCTCAAGCTAATTGGCATCCCACGTACCGCATTCCCGGAAAGACTCAAAGCACTCAGTGCCACCATGGAGTGAAACAGGGCAGGTGTTTGATGTTGCAGGTTGTTACTGGCCCAGAGGGTTAGAAAAACTAAAATAGCAAAGGTCTGGTGACACTTTTTGACTGCAGACCATTGCAGGAGGAAAAGTGGGTATATGAGGCAGGCAGGTAAGGGGGTGACCTGCAGCAGACACATGTCCTTTGCCATCCATTCATCGAACAAGCCATTCTTAGGCTGCGTGGATCACTGGTCTGAGCCGCGCCCACATACCCTGCCCCTCTCAGTGGGATCTCACCTTCCTCACAGTGGAACCCGCGGTAGCCCGGGCAGCACTTCCACTCCAGCGCTGTGACTGTGCGGTACGCCAGCTTGTATGACGGCCTGACCACGGTGCGGTAGCTGGAGGGAGAGAGACTCTCTAAGGTACTAAGACACACAGAAACACTGAGCACACAAGCGCAACCCTCTCTATACTCCCTCTCTGTCATACACACACACACACACGCACACACACACACACACGCGCGCACACACACACACACACACGCACGCACACACATACACACACACACGCACACACACACACACAACCTGTCACACCTCATACCATTTCACCCCCCCCCAGCCCACCTGCCTCCGGAGCAGCCCTGTGGCCAGCGGCAGTTCTGATACACACGCTGCAGAACGGTTCCATTCTGAACCTGGCAGGTCACGGTCCGGGTAACAACGTGGGGGCACCAGTTCCTGCATGACAGGGAGAGGAAGACGGGGGAGTGGATACCGCAGTCGGTGAGAAAAATGGGGCAGGAGCCAGGCATCTTTGAACATACTGTACACACAACAAGTGTCCCAGTCAGAGTGGTAATGGTTAGGGGGTCGGGTGACCAAACTTTTCCACACACATGACCCAGCAGGGCTGCTGCTGCTCGGCCCTCAAGCAGGGGAACTGCTGGGGCAGGAACCTGTATATAAATCCAATAAAATCCCAGGAGCCTGTAAGTCAGTTTGAACACAGTAGTTTGCTAAGCAACTACAGCATGTGGGAATATAAGCTTTGTATGTGTGTGTGTGTGTGTGTGTATGTGCGTGCGTGTGTGTGTGTGTATGTGCGTGCGTGCGTGTGTGTGTGTGTGTGTATGTGCATGCGTGCATGTGTGTGTGTGTGTGTGTGCGTGCGTGTGTGTGTATGTGCGTGTGTGTGTGTATGTGCGTGCGTGCATGTGTGTGTGTGTTTGTGTGTGTGTGCGCGTGCGTGTGTGTGTGCGTGTGTGTGTGAATGTGGATACCATCTGAGAGAGAAAGGGCACCAGCCTAATAAAACCAGACTGTAAATCTGGGAAGGGAGCTGGCACTGAGGACCAGAGGATGAAGTTTCAAAGGGAGTGGAAGAAGAGGGATGACGAAGAGCACATGGATACTGGCAGGGGTATCCATCACTGGGGGCTGACACCTAGATCCAGGTACAGATAGACAGCCGATGGGCACACACATGCTTAAACACACCCCCACATGGGGACAGCGCCCCCCGGGGGAGTGGGCTGCCTGAGGGGCTCTGATCCCTCCCTCCTTTGAAGATCATCCCCAGCATTCGCCAAACCAGCCTCAGACAAGCAGGCAGGACGCCAGGGGCTGTGTTTACGCTGCACGCTTCTCCCCATATTGATACACATCCATCAGGCCTCCCCCGCAGCCGGCACGCATGCCACAGTTGCAAGCTGCCCCCCCCCCCCCCGTACACATCGTACCGGTAATCTTGGGTTAGGGGGCAGGGCGCTGGCACAAGGCCACCCACCCCTGCGCCGATGCCGGCCACGAGGGTCTAATAAAAGCCAGGCCCGAATCGCCACAGTGGCCAGAAACCAAAGCCGCTGGCAAGTCACCCAAGTTAAATGAGGTAAGCAGAAGAAACCTGATGAGGAGAGCGGATTTCGGGGGGCCGCAAAGACCCCATTCAGCTCCAAAACATAAAAGGAAATCTGGAGGAACCACATTTATAAGTCAATAATGTAACTCATAATATTAATATTTTCATTAAGACCCCAAAGTCACGGGAGAATCGCCTTTGTTTGATTAAAGGGAGCGCCCTAAAGATCATTCGCAGCTTGAGATGAATATAAAGGCCAGATTGCTCATCACGGAGGCTCAGTGAGGAGTCGGCTCAGAGTGTCCTGCATGTGAAGCTCATTTGACGGGCCCATGAGGCGAGTGGCCTCCAGAGTCAGTGCAGGAGGGACATACGGAGGCGATTACGGCCAACGTGTTTATGAGCCTTTATTAAGAACGAAACGGACAAACGGGACGATTTTCCCCACATTGCTGGAGCTGCGGCAGAGGTGCGAGGTTGAAAAGAATTACGGTGGTTAAAGACTGGGACCATGGGGGATATGGGGATTGAGGGCGTGCAGACACTACGTGTGTGTGTTTCACGTGTATCTAATGCCATGGGCATGTTCCTGGAGTGAAGGATCTCAACAGAGAGCAAACATACTAAAGAAACATGCTCAGATGTAAAAAAACCTTTTTAAAAGATTAAGGGCCAGAACTTTTAGTTTGCTATCAGTCTCCCTGTGCTTTTGTGTTTTCTTCATTACATTTGTGCACAAAAGTCATGTGAGTGGCTGCCCACGTGTGCAATGTGTGTGTATATTTAAGGGTGTTTACAAATGTTGAATGCATGTGAGATCACACCAAGGTACGTATAAGTCTGTCCACACGCAAGTGCGTCTACATCTGTCAGAGGCGGGGGCTGTGCACCTAGTAGGGGGGCTCGGTTGGCCACGCACACACATACGCCAGGGCTGCGCGTGGAATTGGAGCCCGACCGTGTGGTTGAGGAACCAGCTGCAGGAATGTGAGCCATTTCCGAGTTTAGGATTCAGACATGGGGTCCACTTTTCCAGAGATGGCCTCTTGGATTTGAATGGGGAGGCGGGGGGTTGCTGACCAAAAAGAGACACGGCATCCAGTCTAATCCTCACAGGACATAAAAAATACAGCAGCCCTGCCAGCCTCCTACCCCTCCGCCCCATCCTCAAAGAGAGCTGTACCGTTCCCTTACATGTGGCTGTCCACATGAAATCCGTGGGGGCGGCAGTTTCCCCCTCGACACGCTCGGTGGTATGCCCCGCCCTCTCTCTCTTCCCTTACCCAGCAAGCCCTTGTGTTTGTGGAGAGCAGGACATCAGCACTCTCATACGCTGCCCCAGCACAAAGAGTGCTCCGGCCCCGGGCCTGTGTGGAAGAATGTACCCCTGCGGGGTCTCTGTCAGCTGCACCCTTCCTTAAACACCCCCCCAGGCATGCTAGGCGTAACGAATGCCACCAAATCTGCGGAGCTTCCGATCCAGAATCACCATCCCCAGGCCTGACAGCGCTAAAGGCACAAATCAACCATCCAGTTATGATGGGACCCCATCCCCATATCTGCCAGCAGGTCACAGAGCGCCACTCGGGTCCGAGCATGTATGCACTAGCAACGGGGAGGCTTTATGCTCAGATCTGTATGAAAACTTGACACCCTGCCAGCAATCGGAGAGGGACGCAAGCGTCTGACGACGCAGCAGGGAACTGCGTTTGATCGGTAGCCATAGCGTTCAAAGAAAGCCGGACATCACAAATATTCGCCCCACACTTAGAGCGAAGGCTGATAGCGATCAACCGGGTCCCGCATGGGAACGGCTTTGTCCTCCTGCCCAGCTGGTTAACCTGTCGCTCAGTAACTGCGGGAGGCGATGGCAGGGGTGGAGCTGAAGTGAAAGCGAAAGGCTCGTTCTTCTCTCACAAGGCCATAGGTTACTTGGTTCCCAGCAAACTTTCACCAACACCCTGGGCAACTGAGCAGCAGGGAATGAACTAGTTAAAGGACCAGTCCTAGTGGGGCACTGGTAGTAAATGCATTAGTCATCAACAGTAGAGCAATTAATCTGCCCAGGGAAACTATTAAATGTTACTGTTCTGTTACTGTGCATATCAACTCATGGAGTAGATACTCTATCAACTGTCAGCAGTTTGGATTAAGGACCCAGCAGGAACTTCAACCTGCGACCATCTGCATGAGATTAAGCACCATGCTATCTGTTGGCTCATGTGGGTCTGACTTTGGTTTATGTCCTATTGCTATATGTGCTGTCCCACCACTTTTTCCAGGAACCAGGAACTTCTGTTGCATTCCCACTGCAGGAATTAACCTGTAGTTCCTCAGAGGCAGTTCCTGAACCTTTTAATAGTCCCTACTGCAGAGCAGGTACGTTCTGCTCAACCAGGAACTATTGGGGCTTATGGTGATAAACCTGCTGTCTAGATAGAAGCAATAGAAGTAGTAGTGGAAAAATTGAGCAGATGGAAATATTTTTGCAGTTCAGTTGCATTAAATGCATTAATGGACAATTCTTTTTGCTTGCATCCCCATGTTTTTACACCTGAAAATTTTATCGATAACCGATATATTTCTTGTCTAACATGGGTAGTGCCAGTGGCGAAACTTGCCAACACTTTTTAGAAAATAATGTTACATCATTTTTATTCTAAGAAAAATTAAACATTGATCTGCTGGCCAGATTTAATAATGAAATGTACACATGTCGCTGGCCATATACATAATAAGCAGTGTCCCATTTTGAACCAATACAGGACACAATTTGACCTGCATTTTCATACTGTGGGAGCCCCCCCCCCCCCCAATAACTAACAATATGACTTGTTCATTCTCCATTGTTTGTGTGTTAAATTATTTGTGAAGTTTAACGTTCAAACTTCTTGAATCTTCCATGTTTATGTAGCGTTAGGTTCCTGTTGTGTGGTGGGAACTATAACAGTTAACAGTTGAGGTGGCCCAGGGACTTAGTTCCTGGACTTTCCTGAGAAAGCACTTTATAATGCTGTGCCAGAATTGCCCCATGTTTACAAATGAGGCCCCATCTGGGTGCAGGTGCAGCGCTTGCCTCTCAGACACAGCCTCCCTTTTTCCAGTTTATTTCTTCTCAATAAATCGCGACACATGCAACGCTCAGTTAGATAACATTCCAGAAATTGGAGAGGGTGAAGGAGAAAGTGCACAAGCGAGACGTGTAACTGTCAGCGGAATGAGCACTGAGACTCTGAAGCTGTCAGTGGGCAGAAGTTCACAGGTCACTGCTGAGCATTCAAGGGCCTGGTGCAATGCAAATATCTAATATCGGCTCTGCGGAGGCTTTCAGGTCCAACACGTCACACGGAACATGGACGTTTAGTTCAGCCACCAAAAAGAATACAGGGGTGTAACAGTCCATGTGACACCACTGGGAGGGCACTGACTGAAGCAGGGGATTGTGGGAAGGCTGTGGGATCATGCAAAGGTGGCTGAGTAGCCTACTGGTTCCCTGGTGTCCCCTACTGAGCTGAACCCAGTTTATATTTAAGTGACGTTTCTTACACTTTCTAGAAGCTGATGTTTAGCCTCTGCTTGGGATTGGTGGCTGGTAAGCGTTTGGAAAGAAATTAAATTCATAGAGATCATAATCAAAGGATTCCTCTGGACAGTGGGCTGTGGGAAAAAGTGCTGCGGAAAACAAGGGACAAAGGACAGATGTGGCTGAGGGCCAGGGGGGTGCGGGGGGGTGAATCTGCTCTCTGAAATCCACAAGTGGAGGGGAAGCGGAAGCTCAGTAGGGCAAGTTCATGTGCTGGATAGACACTGGCGCACCGCTGATGTCATGTGGGGGATGGGGGGGGGGGGGCAGCCTGAAACCAGTCACATGACTTGGAGATAAATTCACCAGAGAAATAAAATCTGCATAAAAAGAGTGAAAAATCTTAATCAGTCTCAAGTGAAGGAAAGCTGGAGTAGGTGGCTAATAGATGGTACAGGGGGCGGCCATCGTGGTAATAGCAGGGCAGCGAAGCCACTGTCCTCTGGCCATCAAGACTCTCACTGGGGGCAACCAGCTCAGAGTCTTCGGGGTGACTGGGGTAGCTAATGGAGAAATTAGCGATAGGCCTTTGTGTTCCTCAGCCAGGTTCAAACGATACCTGGGGGTGGGACATCTCTACCTTAAAGGCAAACAGTTTGCTGTGGTCCACTGAATAGGAACAGATAACACCAACAGATCTTCAGTGAGACGACCGGAGTTGTGAAGAACTTACTGAGTACAGACGACTACCGGGGGGTTTAGGGGTAAGAATAATTATGTCGTCCCCCCCAGGCATCTGCTCCCTGTCCCCCCCCCCCCGGTCACTTATCACTGTATAAGCAAGCCAGCGTCTGGGAGTATTTAGTGCATGCATGTCCACATTCTGGCATCTTTGTGGGGACACATTTTGAAGGGAATTTCCCGGGAAAGACAGTAACTCCTGGAAAACAGATGTGCGTTCTTTGCCAGAAAAGACGTTTTATTGAAGAAGAAAAAAAACCTGCTTTGCATACGATAAAATCCATCTATCCAAAATCCATCGTTTTCATCAACTGTCAAGTCTTGCTGTGGTTATTAACGGCACTAGAAAAACATGCGGTGAACTGACAGCACATTCAGTGCAAAAAAAAAAGAAAACTGATATCAGTTTTAGTACACAAAAGACATATTTGGTTGCATAACCTTCCAATTCAATCAATTATAACAATGTTAATTTTGGCACTTGTGAGTAATGAGTTGTCAGGAACCACTGAATTTACTGCTGGGCATATTTTACAAATTGTTTGATTGTCCAGTACAGTGAAAGATCGGCATACTGATTCCCCTTACTAACCTTAGGGTTAAGCAGTTTGGAAAGTTTCAGTAAAAATATCCAAGCAGATTAATGGGTAAACTGAGAGATTGTGAGTCAACTCACTGGATGATTGGCCTGCCTACTGGTAAGAATAGTGAGCGAGGTCAAGGGGTAGATTCCAAAGGCAACACAGAAGGGTCAGGGGCTAATGACCCCCAGGGGCCGACCTTAGAGAACAGAGCTGGCTGAGACAGGAAGCCCTGCTTTAAACGCTGACTATAAAAGCTCTTGTTAGGCGTGAGTGGAACTGACTCATGGTTCACTCAAGATGGTAAGCATCTGTATGTTTAACCCTCTTTTCAGGGACAGCACACAGATTTGCCCCACAGTGCTGGGCTTGTGTTATCGGCAGTGACTCCAACACAGCTAATTATGACAGATACTAAACGTTCTTATGGCAATTCCAAGTGGCTATACTCCAATGCTTGTATGACTGACATCTCAGATTTCAAATACAGATTTCTGATCTGGTCCGCTGACTCAGATTTGTTTTGTTTCTACTCAGTCACTTATCAAAATGTAGTAAAGATGAAGAGAGATATTAATTTCTGTGTTTTAAGCAATCATACCTCCTAAAATGCATGGTGGTCTAAGTGTCCTCCCTTGCCTTCAATCTTCATTACAAGTAACGGTAAATTTGCGCCATTTCATTTGCATTTTAGTCTATGCACAGCGCATTTGAACGCCATTAACAGCAGATGAATTAAATCACCGCAGCCGTGACCACACAGGTTCTGCAAAAACAGACTCACTTCAGTATTTGGAAGCTGGGTGTATAAACGACTTAAAACCCGGACGCGTCGAGCACAGCTGCCGCTGTCTAGTAAACAGGTCCGCTTGTCGTGGCGTTGGATCGCCAGGGGTGGGAAGGAGGTGGAAGACGGATGACCGGAGCCTCGACCCCGGCGCACCACCTGCGAAGCCCGGGACAGGATGAGCACAGCGTCCGTAACAGGATGTAATTCAGATTCAAGGGTAAATATTTGGTTTAAGAAACCCGATAGTGTCGACGCCCGCAAGCTTTAAAAAGATAAGTGGATTCTGGTTATTTGTTCGTGTTTAGTCTGAGTCTCCAAAAGCAGCCACAATCGCCAACGACGCTGACAGGCAACAAAGACAGTGTATCACTGGAGGATCGGGGCGCGAAATTTAAGGCACAGCACAAGGCCGGTGGGGATTATGAAAAGGTTATATGCTGCAAACCGAGACCTGCGGTGAAATATACTTATGCAAGCAGGCACAGAAGTATTTATTCTCAACTCGGGGCTCCTAACAATGTTTTGCTGACAGCCCCACGGACATAACGGGACGTCAGGTGTCATGGAGGATAAAGAAACTGCACTTAGGAGCACAGGGCTGCAGGTCCCAGTTTATAAGATCTGGGGGAAAAGCCTCATTGAAAGGTTATACTAGTAATTAGCTAACGGCATCACCCAAGAAGATAAATCAAAATATTGAGGATACGAATAGAAAAAAGCGGCTTGCACATCTACTCAAAATAAATTATAACACTCATAAAAACAGTGGTACGGTAATTTTAAAAAAAAAAAAACTTAAAGAAGAGGAGACGTTTGCTACACTAACAAGAGACTTAAACTGGTGTTAACACAAGAACGACATGTGGGTGAGAGATAAAGGGAGAACAGTAGACAGGTGTACAGATATATCGGGAAACAAGAATTCCAAGTTTTTCCCCAAATCAAATAAACTTTAGGAAAACGGAGCAACAAAAATGGGAAACAAGCTAATTTACAATTATTTCAACTATTTATTTAATTTTCGTATGACATGCTATTGCACATTGTATGTTATAATCGGTGCAGGTATAGCTACACAAACATGCATTGATTTACGTTCGGCCCCGCGACCCCTATAGCAGGATAAGCGTCTGTAAGATGGATGCAAGAATGATTTACGCTCGGTGTCACCGTGTATGCAGCCTTTTATCTTTCCTCATCGTTAATTATAGACTCTATTCTTGGACAGCGATCGGGAAACAATGTAATGAATGCTCCAAAGGACTGTGCCCCCTTTAATTAGCTCTTTAAAAGTTATAGACTAATGTCGGGCTTTGAAGTTGGTGAAATGGTTTGCGGTAATCCGTGGTAAAATATTAGGATACTGTATCTAAAGATAGGTATTGTCTGCACATAAAATGCAGACAACAGTCTACACATGTTTTCCTAGTTGAAACAAAGTTTATGTTCATTTTAACATATGCATACCTTCTCTGATAGAGGGCACTTGCAGCCCCCGACGGCTCTTTAAGATGTGTCCCGGACTGGTACTTGTACAGTCCCGTTCCCCACGTCCCCAGTACGCCGGAGGTGAACCATAGGACCAGCGCAATCCAGTGGAAACTTTTCCGGCACACCGCCGGCACCAAGTCCCCCAGAAGCGCTCCCATTACCGCGGTGTGAGCGGCAGGAAAAAATAAAGATCCGAAAAACTCTCCCACTGGAAAAAGTGGATAAGATAAAGAGGAGTACGCGTCAGGTTCAAGATTTCCAGTTCATTGAGTGGATGAGCATCCCACTTGCCAATTAAATAATATGCTAATTAAACAATGATAATTAGAAAAGCGCCGATAAAGTGCAACAGCTAGATCAAAATCTATCACCGCTGTCACAACTCAAGCAAGATCAGACACTGTTAATTTCAGAAATGATAAAAAGCAGGCAGTAGTAGCCTTTGACATGAAACTCCAGTCCCTCCTGAGCTCCACAGCAGCAGTTTCATTTGTCCGAAGTGTGGACGGTGGTCTGATTCACACAATTACAGACCGACCGATCCCCCAGCCCTGCCTTCCCTTGCGATCGTCCCCTCCTCTCTTCTCCGTGCCTATTTCAAGTAGACTCTCACAATAGGTGAGAGGCTTGTTATGCAGTCTCACAGAGTCATTAAAAAGCGCAAACCCTTCCCTTCTCGCTTTTGTTACGCTCCCAATTCTCCGTTTCACCCGTTCACCAAGGACAAGGCACACTAAAATTACAGCTTCGGATCCTTGGTTTTTATCGCTCGTCATTATTAACACTGAACTGGCCAGGAATACTGCCGGCTTTCTTTTTGATCACCTTATTTACTGACGATACTGCAATTTTCTAAAGGGGAAAAGGATTCACTACACTAGTTGACCTTGAAATCAAAGTTTTCAAATGCGGCTGTGAAAAAGGGGGATGTTTAATCGTAAAACAGGTAATAAAAGTCGTGCATTATTGACTTAAATCAAACCCCTATTTTTTATTCGTTGGTCGGTCTGTTTCTGAAAGCACTGTCTGTATCTAAAATAATATTTTTAGTGCTGGCGCCTGGATACTTTCATCGGAAGTGATTCATAAAAGCGAGCAGTCTCAGTCCATGCAGCTCATTCCTGTCCGTGATCGCATGCCTGTGCTGATGCAAGATATAATGTGTGACATAAGTCGCTTTTGGGCCCTTTGGTCGGAGCACCGTGCTATTCCAGGTGAGCGTTCACATCTGCAGGGTCACTTTAACCGCTGGCCGGTCAGGGGCGCATCCAGGCTAAAACAACCGGGCAGCCTTAAAACAGTCGCCTGCGGATAAACTGGGTATTAGGTTACATCAGCAAGCCAGTGTTTGTTATTTAAACTTAGCCTTTCAAAGCAATTATTTGTAATTCGAAATATAATTAATACGCAGAAGCGATTAATGACGCTCAGCAAACGCTTTGCACGTTTCGCACAATGAGAAGCGACGCAAGTCTGTACGTTTGAGGACAGTTAAAATTGTTTACTCTGACTGTAGAAAATAAATAAGACAGGTAATAAAGGTTACACCGGGCATGTCCCTAGCAGTAACAGAGAAGTGGGGCTGGCACCTGCAAGGGACTCATGCACACTTTGGAACCTGCATATTAAGTTTCCATGTTGGTCAAGGGACTGATCCAAATCGGCACACAAATGGATGAAGGATGCAATATTTGCATTTTGGATTTCATGCATGACAGCTGATCATTTAAAAAAGCACATTAGCTAGGTACAGCCAACTCTATGTCCAGTGCCAGGGCCCAGCCGCTCGCACATGGACCTGCCAGTGCCTGATCGCCGCCAGCGGAAATGGCTGTGACGGGAGCTGGATGGGTAAGTGGCAAGTGGCGCGGTCATTTATATATTTTTGCGGCACCCCCCTGTGCTTCCCGGCCCCGCCATGAAACTAGTGCCAAGCAGGAACTTGGACTTTAGGGTTAACGTAAATCCCTCCAGTCTTGCGCAGCTGAAAATAATCTTCATTTCCAAGGGGGAGGGCGGGGGAGGTTGCATTCGTTTAAGAGTTTCTGGCCGCTTGTAGTTCTTTTCTTTCTTCACAGTCGAACACATGTAACCCAATTTTCCTTCGATTGAGATGCATTTATGCAGCCTGACGCTCCTTTAAGAAATCTGCTGTGTAGTCATAAAAATACCCAAGATCCTCTTCTGCCTATCCTATTGATGAGTTTTGGGCGCGTCCTCGGCAGGCCTTCCTGTGATCCAGCACCGGCTCTTTGATTGCAGCCTTTAATTCAGGACTACCGTGCATGGATGTGATTTGCAAAGGTTGCAAGTAAGCAGTTTACAGGAGCTGAGGTGTGGTAACCACAACCTTGTCTGCCTTCGTTGGAACTTATTACAACTGTGTTCAAGACAGTTACCTTAAGCATTTACAGCCACTGTGCAGTGTGAGGGTTTTTATTTACCTTAATTGTATGCGAAGGGAGAAAGAGGGCAGATATTAATGCTTATCTTTGTCCCAGCTCTGCTTGCTCCAGTTTTGCTTCACCGCAATCCCTGACGCCTATGAAATCATCATGCCCCAAGAATGCCTCTGAATTACGTTAAACTCTGGAAAATTTAATGTGATACATGCATTTATAGAGTGAATAAAGTTTATAATATTAAATGTAGTGTATCGCTGAAGTAAACATATGGGGATTAAATCTGCAATATCTAACCTAAAGAATATATTACATGTCCGTGTGCATGGAATATGTATAACAAGAGCGTGCAGTCTGAATGGAATTTCCTATGACTGAGCCTCAACCCCAAAATAGTCCCAAATGTATTAGCTCTATATAGGGGAGGAAATGGATGAAGAAGAAATATTACCTGGAGATGCAAGGTAAGGATTTTCCCAAAATTAATACAAAGCAGACTTCTTTGCCTAAATCCACCCCTCCTCCCATCTCAGTCATGATGGTAATTGTGACCCAAAGCCTGGCCCAATTCCTAATGCCAACCTTGACCTTGTGCTAACCCTAAACTTAACCATAGCCCGAAACCCGAAGGTTATACTAACCCATACTTGTATCCATAATCCTAGCCCAGATGTAACTCTACCCCTAATATCAAGGGTAAATCTAGCTAAAATGACAATGGTAATAACCTAAATTCCAGCGATATCTGTAATGCTCACCCTAATCCTAGACCCAATGCCGAGTGTAATGCAGGTTTTACAACACAAATTTTATATTTAATATGGTAGGTCATGATATTATTCACTGATGCTGTATCGTTCATCAATTACTGGAAAAACTAGCTGTATGCCAAGATGGAGAGCTCATGTTTTCCCCGACATCTCCAATATCTCTGTCCCTGTCCACTGTCCTTCTGGAGGACAGCAGTTGGGCCATCGCTGAAAATATCAGAGGTGTCATGTTGGCCCCACTTTCCGGTGGCATGAGCCCCAGTGGCCATAAGGTACATAGACGGACTGGTCATGGGGCACATCAATGGCATTGTTTCAGATTCTCTGGATCATGATGTCTGCCTGACTGTCCTTCACACCACCTCTGAACACCTGTACAAGTGGAACATCTAATCTATAATATTATTTGCTGATTTCAGCTCAGATTATAATTCCATCCTGCTGAACAACCTCTGGAAACTGGGCCTCAGCAGCTGGGCCCTGAGCTTCTTGGCAGACAGACCCCAGGTGGTGAAAACCCATCCCCAGTGTTCATCAGCATGGAGACTCCTCAAGGCCGCTAGCTGAGCCAAAGGCTGCACTTCCTCTCTATCTATTACTTTAAGAAACTGTATAATCAGCTTTATAAATGACTCCACAGACATGAGTGTCACCAGCAGTAATGAACACGCTAACAGGGGTGAGATGGCAGAGCTGCTGGAAGGGTCTCTCCCTGCAAGCCACCTTCCCCATCAATAGCTAAGTCTGCACAACTGCAGTATTACTTCCATTGTGCGTGACTCGTGATGCGCTATATACTCCACAGAAGGATGTCTGTTATCTATTTGTATACTATAATTCTTTGTACTCTATGTGGCTGAGCAAATAAGAATTTTGTTGCACATGGCCAATAAATCATCTTGAATCTATTCTATTGTTTCAGTTTTTAGGAAAATATTTCTATTTAAATTTCTACTGACTTTATGCATGTTTCATGTTTTTTTTCACTATAATGGTATCACTAACCCTAACACTGGCCAAAAGTGTAATTCCAACCCAAAGCCTGGCCACGATGCCAATGTTAACATTTTCTATATTCCTAACTGAAACCCTAACCCTGAGCCCAACCCTAAAGCAAGCCCTAGCTGTAATGCCAGCACAAAGCATCAACAGCCAAAAAAGCAAAAGTGGTTTAACAGAATGATTTGTCTTTAGAAATTAGAAATATCAAGGACTGGAGTTAGAGGGGACCAGGATGGCTTTGACAACCCCCAGTCTTACTCCAGAGCAGTTGGGGAAAAGCTGTCCTCCTTATGCTGGTCTGCCTTGATTGCACTCGTGCTGTTTTGCTGCCACCTATTGACTGGGAGGTATGCTCAGTAACATTGTTGAGATGTTTAGTCCTCGGATGTTTTACTGGAGACGTTTGGGTTAATGTGTTTCTCAGTGGATAAGCCTAAGTCTGCTTTAACCACTACTATACCTGTCACAGCACTGGAATTCAAAGTTCCCTTTGGCTCATAAACAGGAATGTCTACCCCAGTACTGGTCAACCCATTAGGCAGGCCCAGAGTGGCCCACTGGGAGATTCAGGAGAATTCCCAGCGGGCCTCATAGCTGTTGTGCCAGTCAGAAACAAAATAACGTGACAAGTTAAAAACACAGCTGGTCGGAAGCAAAATAATTTGACAACTTTAAAACTCTACAACAACACTTCAGAATGTTAAGAGTGTTAACAGACTACAGTTGCTCTGCATAGAGAAACGTGCAAATATGTGCTCATGCAGCAGTGTAATTACTTGCCATTAGGACTAAGTGAGTGTGGTGCCCGGTTGTGGAGGTTCCCCAACTCATCACTCACTATTGCTAATCACTGCAAGTTTCTCAAATGAAGGATGTTTAGAATGAGTCCAGGCAGGGCTGGAAAAGGCAGGCTGCTTTATCAGCTCAATATTTATTTATTCTCTTCTTGAAATGTCAATAATAAATTAATCAGATAAGACTTGAACTGTGGCATCACTCATCAAAGTTCCCCCAGAACCAAGACATAAATCTCCTGGGCATAAATCTCCTGAGCTGTCCCACTCCACGCCTGCCATTATGGGAAGCAGGTGGCCACCCAAAGCGGAGAGGAAATGCAAGCTTGTCCAGGGCTTCAGCCAGCAATGGGCCACCCTGAATTGTTGTAAATCACTACTGAAAGAATGAATTGAGAATCAAAAAATAACTATGACAGTTTAATTTCTTATTAAATTGTGAAAATGTGATATTACATGATAAATCCACAAAAATCCAGAAAGAGTTGCATTTAATATTCAAAAAACTATACATTTATAAAGTATTCTAAAATATGAAAAATGACAGGGTGATTCAACACATATTAGAAAAGGCTGCAATTTTAACTGAAGATTAAATCAATTTAACTGAAGATAAATTAATACGATTACTTGCCAAAATACTGATAAAGGGTCAGAGACAGACAATACAGACTATCCACTTGTACCCCTCAGCCACCAAAGAGATGACACAATGGGTTGTGTGAGACTCAGCATTAAAGCATGGATAGGTGATCAGACAGGTTGATAGACACTACAAACAGATCCCCAGTCAGCATTAAGAAATTAACAGTCAGAAAGACCGTCATTCAGTGACCATTAAAGCAATGACAGATGAAATGACACACAGACCTTCAGTCGGCATTAAGGCATAGACAGACACCCTGCAGCACCCAATGAGAGATGTGCTTTGTGGTAAAGAGGTCTGCTTCAAACACCAGGCCCACCCCCATGGAGTTCCTCCTCATGGAGGTGGTGTACACAGGGGTCCGCAGTGTGTTCTGCACAGGGAACACACACACCGGAGTGAAGGACAAGGCATTCCAGAGCTTCCAAAAGTTTAACAAAGCTTATGTGAAGCTGTGGTCTCCCTCAGGGCGGCAAAACCAGTAATGCAAATGTTAGAAATATATATAGTTCATTAAAATGAAGCTTAATGCTATTAGGCTTAGTCTTAATTCTCTTATATTAAGAGAATGATGACACACTGCCCCCTACCTGTAACTTGAGGCGGTGCGCTTCAATGGGGATGACTTTGAGAATAGGCAGCTGGGCCACGAGCACCTTAGGCTTGCTACGCACCAGACACGCGTTCTCCACATCCCAGTCAGCACCTTCCAAGTACAGGCCTGACACTAAACAGCCTGGGAGAGAAGGGCTCTCATTACTGCACAAGGCCTCACACCACAGACACCGGCGTGTAAAACTGTCTTGAATATTAGGATCGATATGTGTATATACATTTTTTAAATCACGCGCTACAAAGAAAAACGCTATTGGTCCTAAAGTCTGTTTGTTGTATGAAACGAGTATTTCCATTCCCAGATGACAAATTTGTGGAACCATAATTTTTATGCAGTGAGCTTACCCTGGCCCGGGCGCTCGTTGACCTCCTCTTCAGATCTGTACTGCGTCACCTGTGTGTAGAGTGTGGACCGGTCCAGAGGCCAGCCATTTCTGCGGCAGGTGGCCTGGAGAAGAGCTGTGAGGTATGACTCCGGGATGTGCAGCCCTGATAGCCACATCACTCTGGGCTCTCCATCCTCTATCTGTGTGACCCCACCCAGACGGCGACACACACACACACACTGCTGTTGTTCTCTGAGTGGACTTGGTACTACTCTCTCCTGGAGATGCTATTGTCTCTGGAGTGGTCAAAACTCACCCAGGAGCTGTACTGATCAAACCTCCTCTGGAAATGAGGCATCCAGTTTCCTAGGGACTGCAGGGTATCAGGAGCCAGCCTCCTCCAGATGGAGGGGATCTGTCCATTAAAGAGGGCACGACCCACTTCATCGAGCTCGCTGCTCATGCCCACCTCGCCAGCCAGGGCCTGGGGTGCGTAGGAGAGCACAGATGGAACACAGAAGCAAATGTTCATGTCCCTCTGACATGTTCATTTTTGCTTCATGGGCTATTGGTTTTATTGAGTAACTCAATGTGTAAAGAGAAGAGAGTCACTCACTCCGCCCTGCTTCTTCTTTTATTTATTAAACAGTGGTCTACTAAACAAAGTATGCCTGTTAGAACTGCTGCAACCTACTGATAAACAACTGCAGTTTGCTTAAAAGTAAATCAAGATAAATATTTTCTCAAGTAAATAAAAATAAATGTCCACTACAACATTTAAAAAAATATCTGTGCTGTACTTGTATTCGCATTTACAACTTCCAGCTTCACATTAGGATGTACACACACACGTGTGTAATGCCACGGCTTCACCCGCCCCTTTATGAATGTTGCTCGGGGGAAAATCACAAACACAAAAAGGTTCCGCATTTGCTGCGTTCGTTCAGTACAGATGCATACCAAACCGGAAGAGCCACACCAAAAATTTTCAGTACGAATGCATGTACCATCACACTCCTGCTAAACGCATCAGTCTCTCCCTCAATCACCCCTCCCCCACCTGCCAAGCTCACCCTCTGCAGCTCAGCCAGTGATTGGCTCATTCGCAACACCAGCCTGTTGAAGCGCTCCAGCTCCTGCAGCAGCACCACCGAGGTAGGAGACACATCGGGGCCCAGGCCTTTGCGGATCAAATCCAGGTCAAAGCGCGTGGGCAGCTTGCTCTGGATATCACGCGCCACCTGGCCGATGTAGTCCTCCCGGCTGATGCCCCTGCCAGTCTCTCCTGGAGGGAAATGATCATTGTAGAAGATTTCAAAGCCTATATTCAATTCTAGTAAGGGGCAGAACTCAATCAATTTGTTCTGTCATATATACTTGGTGTGAGCTCAACAGATATGATTTCGGTTTAGTTTACAAGCCCTGGGGGTTTGTAAACTAAACCAAGGGATGCTGTATGTTAAGGGATGCTGTATGTTAGAAATATATCTAAAAATATAGAGGTATATAATGCTGCTGGAGGAGGGTGGGCCGCTTGGTTACCAGTCTGGGGCTGTAGTTCAATGAGGTGAGCCCACATGTCACGTGCAGCCTGTGTGTAGTAGCCGATCTCTGCATTGGGATGCAGCCCAAACACCTCCGGCGTGTTGGCCAGTGGCAAGAGCTCGATCTCCCCTGGATGACACACAGCATCTTTCAGGCCCAGGCATGTGCCTGAAATGCGACTTTCAAAATTTCTTTACTTTTACTGGGATAGTTTATGCTTCGTACAAGTTATAGTCAAAAGACTGGGTATTTTTTTGCACAAACAACAAACTGTTGGACCACATCTCTGTTAAGCAATATCTAAAGGTTGATAAAGACTACATTGCCTGATAAAGACTGCAACACACCAACATAGGTCTCCTTGAAACCATCGGGTGGAATCCTGTAGTCCACCTCGTCATTGTGGAAGAAGTGAAATGGCTGGAAAGTGTCAAAGATGAAGTCTCCAAGGTATTCGTCCATGTAGACAGTAAGGATCCTCCGGTCGAAGCTGTCGATGGCCCGGCCCCCATACATCACCTGAGGGTGGGGGGACAGATTGGTGGGAGCAGAAACAAAGCTAACATTTCTTGGTGCAGAATTTATAGTTAAGAGGCAGCTTGTGTCAGGATGAAGGAGGCACTGTGGAAAATCATGTACCCTCCAGCATTCCATCTCATAGAAGGCTACCTAACCTTTTATTGGCCACATGATCAACACGCATGTTTTTTTGATTTACTACATCTGACATTCAATTCAAGGTGTGATGAACTTACTGAATTACTTAATGAACAATCAGACTCACCTCCCCAATGAGATATTTCAGGCTCCCCCATGGGATTCCGTCATCCCCTTGAGTATGTGCTTTGGTCAGGTACGTGTTCAGGATTTCCATGCACACCTGAGAAACCAGGATTCACAGATCATAGATCATTTACCCAGAACATCACATTTTCAGCATTATTTGATAATCTTATTTGGAGTTCCACTACAAAAGTTTTTGAAAGCTTACGGAGAACAGTAGAAGATTCGATGAACCCACCTGAAAATCTGATTCGTTGAAGTCGTAGGGGACATTCCAGCCAATCTTCCCATACTTACGGCGCTCCTGCACCACACCATGGAAGAAGGCCAGCACATAGACTAGGCTACGGTAGGCTGGATGGGGGCACTTCATCAACGTTTCATTGGAAATCCTAAAGTAGGTGGCCCTCATATTCAGTTTTAGCCCATTGGGTGGCTCTGTAACCACCTGTGTTAGGGGAGAAGACCGGGCAATCTGACTGCGGTTCAATTTCCATCTGACTGCAAGCAAATTGAATTACCGAGGGGGACCTATTGGTAGGGTCTACAGACACCCCATGAAGGCTATGGATCTGGTTCAAGGTGACATAAGAACATAAGAACTATACAAACGAGAGGAGGCCATTCGGCCCATCAAGCTCGCTTGGGGAGAACTTAACT
>JABFEA020000043.1:37511582-37532697 GCA_019775915.2 Cyphomyrus plagiostoma
TCCAATCAGAAGGTACCACACCTTCAGATAAGGATTTTTGAAACAGTAAAGTTAAGGGTCGGCAAATAATATCCCTCGTCTCTTTTAACACTATAGGTAAGATGCCATCAGGGCCCTGTGATTTATTTATTTTGAGCTTAGCTAGGCTTTGCAGGAGTTTGTACCTTGAGGGACTTCTGCAGAATGCCAATAGGAAAGTCTTTGATAGGGTCAGTGGTGAGCCACAGCCGAAAGTCAGGGTGAGGCTTTGTGATCCTCTCCAGGGCCTTTTCCAGCTCCTTTAGCCACCTCACCAACAGGTGACAGTTCTGTAACATCAACCACTGTCCCCTTGACACAGCTGTCTCCAGCAACTGCAGGGCCACCTGATGGATACATGTAAACATGTACCCACACTGAGATTTTAAGACGTCATTTCGGTGTCCTCAAAGTCTGTAGGGTCAAGTAAGGCCCAAAAAACTAATCTGCACCATGCTCAGACTGAAATCCTGCCCCATACCTTCTCTTGTCCCTGCCCCATAGCCAGGAACCTGAGTCGACTATCCCCAAATTCCGACTTTTCGGCCAGCTTTATGAGATTACTGGCAGGATCTGAGCCAGGGCTTAGGATGAAGATGATTGGGGAGTTTGGAGTACTCTGCTCAAAGATTGCCTCAAAACTTATCACTGGTGGTTGTACATACCTGGGGTGCAACAGAAGAGAGTGAAAACATGGATTGAAACTTGGCTTTAAAACTGGTAAATTCTAAATTTAAACATCAACAATATTCAAGAACTGGATTAATAACCATCTAATTTTTTCAACTCACTTCTCTCCCATGTTAATTGTAATGTAGTCAGCAACGGCACGATAAACTCGATCCACACGGAAACAACGCAACAACAGGAGTCTCTGGAAGGTGGTCAGCTTGTCTTCATACATCATTGGAAAAGGAGTTTGCTCCAGAGCGTCCAGGTCATACCACTGAAAAGAAAAAGCAATTAAGGGAACATTTTAAAGGATCAAGAAAGAAGAGGGAAATGTACCAGGTGGCCAGACCCATAGGCGTAAATCCCGGGGGGGATGGAGAGTTGTCCCCCCAAAAAAAATTCATTATAAAATCGCACTCTCTATTGTGAAAAATATATGTATGTATACCTAAAATAATTGTGTAATTAGAAAAAAAACAAACCCAAAAATGCATGTAGAAACAGTTGAGTTCCCCCTCCCCTTCCTCACAGTGGTTTGGCCCACTGCCTGCTTTCCCAGTTCATCTCACCTACTCTGCACACACGAGTCAAGTGTGTGGCTGCGGCTCAATTATTGTTGAACTCCAGTAAGTAGGGTATTTTATTCACTTAAAATAAAGCAATTCTCTTTAATGTAGTTGATGCAGACTCATTCATACATTCGTTTTAGGCAAAATTGCCGATTACGTAATTTCCCATGAATTTGCTATACTAGCGATTAAAATATTACTTATCTAGTTAACGTTAGCTTGTTTAAAATAGCTTGTTGCATAGTGCACTGCAACTAACACGCCAAAGCTGTTTCCCATGCATTGTTTTGTTTGTGACGACTTAACATCGTTAACATGTGTTAACTTAACATTAATGGCCATCATCAGCATATTGTTTAGCTGTTTTGACAATAAGTCATGCTTAAATGTTATTGTATGTTGATGGCTTGACTGTAAACAACATAAATAATGCAATAAATAGTTTTGAAGAAAAATCTGCTTTGTCATTGAACCTGAGAAAGAATATAACCATAATGATACAGTCTCCGTGCTACAATAATAATGATAGAAGCAAAGTTTTTCCACTGTGTACTTATAAAGATTTGTCCCCAATTTGACTGTATTATTTGTGTAACCCTTCAAAAATAGCTCATGAGAAATATTATATTTATTGACCCCCCTACAGTTAAATTAAATTTACGCCCATGGCCAGACCCACCATTTTCCATTGATCTGTGTCCTTCTCCACATCATCAGGCAAAGTGCCAAATTGAGCTGGGAAAAGCTCGGCGAGCCGAATGATGTCCTCCCAGCCCTGGTCTGGCAGCCACAGGCACGGCTTCTTCCGCTTGCTTTTCTCGAGGGACATATTCCCTATTCAGGATTGGGACACAGGATGTTACATCAGGGAAATCTGACGTATGTCAAGGAAATCTGAAGTATGTAAAGAAACAAGTACAACTTTGAGTGTATTCCAAGCTTGTGTTCTTCTTAAGCAGTTTCCTGCACATTTTAGGTTTCCTTAACCCTATTCTATTTCCTAGCAACTCTGCTGTGCACCTGTTCTGCCCACGTGGTTTGTCATAACCACATACTGTGAGTGTGTCATAGAGACCATGTGACATGTGGTGTAGTTCTTGAGAATGGTCACCCTTCAGAAAGAAGTCCAGCTCTTCCTGTGGTGCCCGGCCCTCGAGCTGCTCGATCTTAACAGTCATGTTGAACGAAAACAGAAGCTTGTGTCTCTCAAAGAGTCCTGGGTGGTGAGAAAGGAGCAGCAGGTATTATAGCAGTTAAAGACATGGACCTCTAACCTGGATGTTGCCTGTACAATTCCTGTTGAGTAGCATACTCAAACTTTGGGTGTGAACCATGTTTCAGTGTAAAATGGGCGTTGCACAGTTTATGGTAATGCATTAATACATTAAGTGCACCTTCATAATGCATTCATAGCACATTCAGTGCACCTTCATAATGCATTCATAGAACATTCAGTGCACCTTCATAATGCATTCATAGAATATTCATAAGCAGCATGCAAGTACACCTTAACCCTCTGGGGTCTAGAGGTAGGAAACACACTTTCACTGACTGGGGCATGATCACACATTTCTTCAAATATCATAAACTTAATTCATGGCAAAAGAATTATTTCTTATCAATTTGTTTTGCCATTACACACATCTTTATTTTAATGTATATTGCAAATATGTCAGATTTTTGTTAAGTTTGTAATTTGATATTTGCAGTTTGGAAATGCAGTTGCAGATACATTATAAAAGTATATTGTAAGCAATGGTGGCAGTTTGTTTTGATCCCAGATATCTGATCACCAAAGTCTTGGCTACATGAAGATGACTGTAGTTGCAACATTCATTTGGATAAATAAATAAGAAAAACCTAATTCATGTCACTATTTCTGGCTCCTTTCATTGAATATGTAGCAACTTTCATGTGTATGAATGAGCCATTGACACCTGGCCACGTCCCTACCCCCCTTTTATGGCGCTGATGGGGATGTATCAGGGTCGCGTTTCACCGTTGCGCTGTTCATGAAATTACGCATCCAGAGGTATAATGCAGCTATTTAGAATGTGAATAGTGACCTTCGGGTTAGAGCGGTACGACACGCCCCCAATCCAGGTAAAACAAAGTAAGGTTATATTGTTTACTTTTTTTGCCGATTTAACCTAATTTTAAAAACTTTAATACTTCCGATAATAGACGTTTTGAAAAGAAGATAGATTACGGATTTAGCTAGTGTCTTTTCTACATTAAGATTTCAGCAAGATATAAGCTTAAATAGACGCAAAAAGTACGCTGCATCGCCGCCGATGCACTCGATCCCAGAGGGTTAACATCCTAACATCCCTTAACAGCTTTAATATACTTTAATACAGTAAAATCCCATTATAACGGACTTCAAGAGACCTGGCAAAACAGTCCATTATATCCAGAGTTGCTGTATGGCCAGAACACAACTACAGGACACCATTTACTCATGCCACACACCAGCAGACACACTTATAGTACAGATTATTATATTGTACATGTAGCAATCCAACTTTACCTAACCAGATGCGTGACTATTAATAATCCCGACTACGTATCTGCACTGGATATCACCGCCATGTCCATTACAGCTGAACAAAACTACAGCTAAAAGCGGCCATGGGGACCAAATTGTTTGTCTGTTATAAGTGAGATTCTGTTACATGCGAGTCCGCTATATCCAATGCTTTTTCTGCATGTTCGTAAAGGCGCACGGCCGGGACCAGCGGACTATAACGGGATTTTACTGTATACAACATTTTATGAATGCAATATAAAAGCATTATGAAGGTGCAGTTAATGTAAAGCCTTAGCCAGGTTATGACATGCCAGATAAACACTGCCTAATATTCCCCTTTTTACCAGTACAGCCATAGTTGTAGACGTTGTGTGTGAGGGTGTTCATGATGTTCTTCAGCCTTCTGGGTAGTGAGGAGTCAGGCAGAGACTTGCGCAGAGAGTAGTCAAACACCTCTAGGAAGGAGGCCAGCGAGTACTGGTACATGCTGTTCACCAAGGCCATCTCCGCCAGCACAAAAAAGAGGATGGCTCCGCGTCTGGCTGCTGGCCGGTAGCCGTCTCGCAGCTTGTCAATGTCTGCTGAGGTTGTCTCTGCAAGCTTCAACTTCTCAAATACCTGCCCATTTGATCCATAGGTTAATAAGGCTGTGGAGTTTCCTGTGGGTGAGCTTATTAAGCTTTTGTTTGTTAGATTAATTATACATCATTCCAGTCATGTGTCAATCATGGCCTTTAAATAAAACCGAATGTATGAAAGTGCTTCCCATAATGATGCAGTTGTGACTCGGTTATTCCAAACGTCCAGGGTCGTGTGGTTGAATTCCACTGCCAGCTCGGTATTCGTAAAGGTTGTACATTCCCCCTGTGTGTGTTCGGGGTTCGTGCAAGTACTCCAGATTCCTCCCACAGTCCAAAAACATGCTGCTAAGTAAATCAGTGTCTCTGAATTGTCATAGTGTCCATGTGCTGTAACAAAAGAAGAGGTCTCACTTTGCATAATAAGGCTATTAACCAATGCGTTTGTGCAGAAAAATTGGTTAATAAACCATTTCATTCAAAGTGTGTCCTCTTCTTTTGCTACTTGATTTATTCCTTTCTGCAGTAGAGCACTCTGAAAAGTATACTACGGTTAGGAGGGAAGTCTCTTTTCTTGTATTTTATTGTTCGCGTGCTGTGTGATGGTCTCCTATCCTCGTCAAGCTGTTCCTGCCTTGTGCTTCTTGAGATTGGCTCATTAAGACCCTGTACTAGGTAAATGATTATGGAAGACGGATTTCTCACAAAATCTAAAGTTTTCCTTCTCCCCATTCACCGGGAAGATCATTAAGGTCTCTCTCCTGTGCTCCTCACCTCACTGGCTTTGGCCTTGGTCTCCTCCAGCATATGCACCAGCTCCACATTGTCCAACATGTTGCCCGTGGAGGTGGCCAGCTCACGCAACAGTGAGTCCTCCAAGTCCTTCAGCAGATGCTTGTTTTCACTGGTCTCCTGTATCAGCCGCTCCCTCTGCTCCTCCAGCTCTTTGCGCTCAAAGCCCACAATCACACTCAGCAGCTGGTCCTCCAGCCCCTTCAGAGTGACTGATGAACAAATACATGCATTTCTGGGTTATGCTCAGATATAAAATACTATACATCTACTGAATCTATATTCAAATAATCAATTTCCTACCAGTGTAATTGATGACCATTGCCTTCCCAAAAACTGAGGGTGAATATTTGGGGTTGGCCAACTTTGTGTTGAGGTAAAGTCTGAAGTTGGGGTCATAGTCCACCTCCTTGTCTCCAAGCACAATGACCTGCCGCCCCTGTGGCCCCTTAATGTTCTTCTCGAGGACATTGTCTATGACTGGGTCAATGTATTCATCTACATCCTGGAACAGGAAGGGGAAGCCATACTTGATGGCCATCTCTAGCTGCTTCAGGAAGTCCAGATCATTGAAAGAGGAGACCTATGAAAAATGTACATAAAACCCACAGTTAGAAATGACAATGAACACTGCTTTGACATTGCTGTTTTTATAGATCCAAATCAGTAAAATAAGCAGAAAATTAAACTAGCCACAAGAAGGAAGTATTTAAATGAGGTCAGATAATGTTCTGTGGTGGAAACATGAAGCCACCTTAGATACAGGAATGGTTTGGATGAAGATGATTTAGCACCTTTAAGTTGTTCTTCTCCTCCTTTTTCTTGATCCACTTCAGGGCTTGCTGCTGGGGGTCGATGCACATGGGGAAGCGGCTGGCTCTTGTGGTAAGGATTCCGTTCTGCACCGATAGCTCGTCTGGGGGTAATCCCTCTGAGCCCCACCTGGGGGAGTGTCACAAAGTCAGCATGCACACACAGACCCCTCCCCCCCCATCCCTGACCACGCCTCCCTCTGCCCACGAACCTGCTGATTTCCACCTCGTCGGTCAGCAGACTCTCCACACGGAAGGGCTGGCTGAGTGGGATGCCTCGCTCCTGTACATCCCGCTGCCAAACCTGGTAGACCATCTCACTGCGGAAGTCCCAGCTAAAGGCGCCCTCGTAGCTCAAGAAGGCAGCACATATTAGGCAGTCGCCCAGGAGTCGGACACGACGCTGCTTCAACTCTTCCAGGTCATCTGTCCAGCTGAAAGGACAGGGAGAAAGAACAGGACATGGAACATCAGCAGCTCAGCTGCACCTCCCACCCCGGAGGCCTGTCCTCGCTGAGGATCACTAGACCAGCATATGACACACAGCTAACACAGAACGTTCATACGGTTTGTGTTTTGCAAGCAGAAACTTACTTTAAACTGCTAAGAGCTTCAGGTTTGAGCCCTGTTGAGTCCTTATTGGGCTCTTAATGTGTTAATAAGTAGTATGACAACCTGTACTGTATATGAACCAGGTCTTGAGGGCTAGGAGGTCATCTCAGTATTAAGTAATGATGGCCACATGAAGCTTCATGAACCGTTCACTGTGTTTTCTGACCCAACTAGATGGCGCTGTCTATTCAAAAAAGGTCTCAGAACATGCCCCAAAGCAAACCAAGAGCACCTTCTAGTGGGGTCAAGAGATACAGCAAATGGTTCATGAAGCTTCATTTGGCCATCAGTAGTACTAAGCCATGAATGCCCCTCCCGCTCACCGCTGGTTTTCAGAGCCCAGGCCTGAGATGAGCTTGTCAGCCGCGATCAGCCTCCTCTCCATGACCTCAGCCTCGTCCTGCAGCAGCTGCTTCTCCTCCCTGGCGCCTGTGTACTTCTCTCCCAGTGCCTGCAGCTCCCTCTGGATGGCGCTCAGCTCCTTCTGGATCCGTTCCAGCTCTTGTTTGCTCTGGAAGAAATTCTTCTCCAGTCGTGCGACCTGCAGAAAGACAGTCCATGGAGCCACTGCATTTTGCGGAGTTGTCTGCTCGGTTCCTTGAAGGGCACACAGGACGATACGGACCTTATCTCGCTTAGGCTTGATCTCCTTCGCAACATCGCAGTAGCCCATCACAGCCTCCACAAACTTCAGCATCCCTGAACCGGCCTTGCTGATGGCCTGCATCTCCTCAAAGCTGGTGTTGAGGGTCTTCAGGAAGCCTGACATGGGCATTCAAATAAATTTATACAAAACCCATCAGATATTTCAGTATGTACATACCAATTTGAACAATTTAATATACCATCTATTTTATCAGTTCATCTGTGAAATAAAAAAAAATGCACTATACAAAATTACTTATTACATTGACATTTGAAGCTCATTCCATTGTGTCATTGTACTATTCAAAATATACAATGCTTGACCTGTTAATATCAGAACTTAAAAATAATGTAATTAAACCTATAGTGGATGATGTTTGTGTGAGGTTATCTGACCCAAGGAATTCGGGGGCCCAGTTGGCCCCAGGATACTCCACATGGATATTTGTTTTCCCTTCACTGATTTTATATTTTAAAGGTTTTTACTAAAATAGTCACAATTTTATTCTAACCATAACTATTCAATCAATCTGCAAAACTTTAAAAGGATGCTGTACTGTACAAAGATAACTAAGATGGAAAAACCATCACCTCTAATTAAAATGCTCTCTGGGAATTTCGGAGCATAAAGGGAACAGAAGCCACGGTGTGGTACCTTTGACAGTCTTGACCTGACTAGAGGTGATAGAGTCACAGTCCATGTCCATTAAGGACCGTAAGAAGTTGGCCTCTGACATCATGCCCTTTGCCGTCTTCCAGCTGATCTCCTTGTAGCCGCGCATCACCAAGATGCACTCACACACAATCTGTACCTGCTTGGGTGGCTTCGCAAATGACCTGCAGGCACATGGCCGCACGCAAACAGGCCGTTAAGTTTTAATCAATTTTCTTTCATCGTCTGTACATTTGTTCGTCCGCCTACCCTCCATAACTGCTTCGGGAGGGTCACAGAGACTATTTCAGGAAGCACAGGGCATACAAGAAGGACCGCCCTGGAAGCAAGCCCATCACAGGGCGCACACTCATTCATACACACAATCACACACCAAGGGAAATTTTGAGAAACGTACCGTACAGAAGCAGGATTCAAACCCCCAGCCCTGGAGTGTGCTTTTATCCAAAATGGATATCTGTTTGTACAGCCACACAGGCCCCTTTCCTGCATCCTGGCATGAATTATTGCTCACTATGCTGACCACAAGCTGACCTCGTAGATTATAGTTTTATTTTGCTAATGGATGTTTGTGAGGTTCTTCACAATTAAAGTTTAAATACAGCTATGCAAAAGCAACACATAGCATACATACTCTTTGCAAGTACTTTTTTAAAACAACACAGGAAGGCACAGAACATGCTGCATAGCAAATGTGACTATTTCAGTTTCCTGTTGCAGAGGGAAAGCTCAGCTGAGGGGTTCTGGGTTGCTGCTTCTGGAGAATCATGCATTGTGCATAATTACTGCTGGCTGGAGCACAAAACAAGCTTTTTGGAGTGATTAACTTCAGATTTACGTTAAATTACTAGCGCTTAACTGTTTTGTCTCAACTACAGACCGGTGCCGGTTCACTATGAGTGGTAACTGTTGAGCCAGTCCAGTAAAAACAACAGAGTAAACCAATCATTAGTTCATTGACTTTGCTAGTTAGCAGGCCAAATGTTATGCCTGTGTTATGTTAACGGCTTAAGGTTACAATCCCGGGTGTTTTGCCCCAGTGTCCACCTGATCTCCGTGACGTCGGACTTGTCCAGGTCCTGCAGAGCGATGCGCGCCGCCTCCAAGGCAGGCAGGGCCTCTGCCAGCGAGCTCTCTGCATCTTTCTTCTCCACGGCAATGACCTTGTTCTGCTCCTCCATCTCCCTTGCTTTGTCCTCCGCCAACTTCTTCTTCTCCTCCGCTGTGCATATTTGCAATTCGAATATTTCAGGCCACTCGTTTCATCACTAATAGACCAGCACATGTATAACTTAATGATTATTATGAACACAACTCACAAACATACAAAAAGCACCGGTCATTGCGAAAGCTGGAAACATACAAATATAAAAATCTTTTCACAGAAAATACTCGTACAGTCGTACTTTCTTCCATCTACTCTTCCGATTGCTGACCGATTTTTAGCTTGATGAGTGTCAAAATTGAGCAATGAAATGCATTCAAGCAGGTCTAGATAAGAGCCCAAAAACCCACCAAGGACACTATCCACCCCAAAAGACAGACTGCTCTGTAATTGCCTCTGCGGTCACATGGCCCAAGAAGAGGGGCCTCTACCCTCAGACAACCAGGATAACAAACGTAGGCAATACTAAGATCTCCTGGCCCCTTTTGTAGATAAATCACATCTATATTTACACTTCTCCATGTGTATCACAGTCTTTGTTTCTAAAGACCATATATGTGACAAATAAAGTAATCCTGAATCCTGATAAGCTTAACAAGGTTCTAGAAAGACTCTTACCCACAGCTGTGTTGGTGGAAATTTCTTGCAAGAGCACTTCACAGGCAGAAGACTTCTCGGCCAGGACCACCTTCTGCTCCGCCAGCTTGGTGTTAAGCTGGGCAAGCTGAATGCTCGCCTCCTTCAGCTTATCCAGCCCCCCTTCCAGGCGTCTGCACTGGGCTGAAAAACCAGAACATGAGACATGTGGATATGCGGCCCACATTCCACCAGCCTGTCCCAGTCACTGAAAAAGGGGCTCCACATACCCAGTATGTACTGGTCTTTGTCTTTCAGCAGGCTGATATAGGTGCTGATGAAATCCAGGTAGTTCTTCGGGGTCACAAAGTTGCTGCGGCGCAGTTTCTGCAAGAATTTCTTGCTGTATTCCCCAACAGAGCCATGCACCATGCAGACGTGGCTGACGACCGCCTCCACGTGTGCGCTGGGTAGCATGGGGTTTTCGCCTGTGGCACAACAGCAAGCTGATTTTTTAGGGTGCAAGTTGTACATGTAACAATGTAATAATTACATTGAGTGTATTGTTATTTAGGAGATTCAGTATGTTACATGGAAAATAAGTGGACAGTGTACAGTGTTTATGTACAGTACACTGCTGTACTGTTCTTTTACGTACATTTTGCATTTATGTAATGTACGGCATTGCTGATAGGAACTGGTTGAAATGACCAGAAAATGAAGACAGCTGCAGGATTACCTAGGAAGGACTGGGCCACTGCGTGCAGAGCTTGGGGAGGCCAGGGCAAGAACCAGTCGATTCCAGTATTATTCACCAGCCCTGAGACAGAAAGATGAGGTCACTCTGGAGAGACTCTGCTAAAAGGTGGCTGAAGATGGATGAGTAAACAGGATATGTAGTTAGACAAAATGGAGGAAATGGAAGCACAAGGGTGGGAAGTAGTGTTTCCCAGGTCCCTACTATTTTCTTAGGCAACATACCACACCAACAATTCCACTTAATTCCTAAAGTCACAGTAATTATAGATAAAAGAAAATAGCATTATATCACTTAAATATACAGTATATCTACATATGGATATATTCAGAAGCAATTCAGGATTAATAAAGCTGCTCAATGGTATTACACCAAGAGATCCAATCAGTACATTCCCTGGTGCAATATGGTACCTGGGAAGTTCCTGCAGCGTGTCCTCAACGTGTCCCCCACTGGGGACATGCCCAGGATGATGTGGAGATTGTTGGCGCTCTTGTTGATAAAGTACTGCCAGATGTTCTCCTTGGATGGCCCGACACCCATCTTCAGGGCCTCATCACGAAGTTGGCCCAGGATAGACTCTTTCTCCTCGTCAGGAAACAATGCAGGAACAATGCCTGTGACACCAAATGCCAAACTCTGGGTACACTCACAAAAGGATCATGGAAAACTTTACTTCTAAGGCTTATAAGAAACCCACTAACTAAACCCATGTCCATATTGTGTGTTTGCTCTGAGCTCAGTGGTTCTAATAAAGCATCCAGATGTCTTTTGACTGATTCCAGAGATTTGGCCTTGACTGCAGTGCAAGTTTGCTTCATACTGTTAACATGAATATAGATCTGATTCTGACATTCTGCCTGAGAATGTCAAAATGTCCTAAGAACATTGAAACTCATCCCAACATTTCGGGGACGTAACATGAATTACCACCAGAACACCAGTCCACAGAGTTACCTGAGGTGAGCATGTTGTTGATGAGCTCCAGGAAGCCCTCCTCCGCCACGTGAGCGTCAGTGAAGAGGAACACCATCTTCTTGTTCTCAATACCCAGCTTAAGGTACAATGTTCTAAGGTCCTCACGGAAGTTGGTCTCACCATAACCTCGACTCAGCACAATTTCAAACACCTGGAAAAGTACCCATTTAACCAAATTGACCACAAACTGGAATGAGTATCAGAGAGTCAACATAGTGGAAATGAACCGGGACTGGATAGCAGTGTTTTTCTCACCTCACAGCCCGCGGTGAAGACCGAGAGCTTTGTGAGGGACTGCTTCCCTGAGCCTCCAACCCCCACCAGCAGAGCGTGTCCACGGTTCATGCGGATAATGCGATGCACGCGTGTCAGGTGCTCGAGAGCGTCGTCAAATAGAACCAGGTTCATACGTGTCTTGGTCTCATTGTACTCCTCTAGGATCTCCTGCAGAAGCAGCAGTTATGGGATACATCAATGTAATCAATACAACAGTCATTACTATGAGTAAATGCTCCTTTAATATTTATGAACAGTGAGTTTATTAATGCATGTGGTACCTCAGTTCTCGAACTCATTAGAACTCGAATTTCTTAAAAATTTAACCAACCAATTCGAAAAAATGTACCTAGAGTTTGATCTGAATCTCAGAAGTCAAACTGTGAACGCCGACCTAATATAACTTGTATGCACGGCAAAATGAGTCACGCAGCACATCTCTCAGCGGAAACAAATGGTAAAGCTTCAGTCTCAGCCTCGCATTCGCTGTGATAGCATCATGCATGTTTACACTAGCTGAATACACATATTTAGACAGTAAAAATACATTTAGACAATGATAGACAGTAACAGTAATTACTATAATATAATAAAATACATTTAAAAATAAAGATTTCTGATTATTTTAATATTAATATTAATACATTTAATTATAATAATATTGTTGTGCCGAGCGGGGACGGAACGGAGACAAAGGCGCAGACTTCAGGGTATCGGGGAATACGGGGTTTAATTACAGGCAAGGCAGTCAAAACGCAGACAGACAATACAATGAGTGGACTAGGAAAACAAACTGAAACGTGGAGGAAATACAGAGGGCTAATGACAACAACCAGAAACAGCTGATCACACTGGGATTCCACATGGGGTTAACGAGGGGGTGTGGCGATTGGGGCAGGACACATTCTTTTTTGTTTAACTTTACACATTGTTTGAATGTATTTATTTTCTTACTTTACAAATTACTGTTTTGATAAATGTACTTAGATGTGTTTAGTACAGTATATGCTCTTCTTGTTTTATCCGATTCATTTTGTGCTAAAAAATGCTAAAAAAAACATATTTAGGTGTAATTTTTTGGGGAGCCAGGAACCAATTAACTGGTTTTATATTATTTCTTATGAGGAATTCTGAATGGATTAAGTTCTGATGTACCACTTTATTTGGATCTACAAGAAACAGTATGGACAGCATGGTAGCTTTGTGGGTAGCCTTGCGGTGGACTGGCATCCTAATCAAGCTGTACCCCAGCCTTGTTCCCCATGCTGCCTACATTTACCTCAACCTGTATAAACAGTAGGAAGGTGGACGGATGGAAGATAACAAATTTTAGAGTCTATGGAAACCTGAAACAAGGCTTTGGAGGCATCATAATCCTGGATATCCTCATACACTCGAAGTTCTGGTTCATTGAGAGCTGTCCTATAGTCTCCAAACAGAATGGGATCCCTCACAGCAAACTCAAGTTCTTCCTTGAAGTGCTCCTGTATCAGGCTCTTAATGTGGCCTTGGACCTGGTAGAGAAACCATAATAGTGGTACATGAGCTGAAGAACATCAACCCAAGAAGTTGGCTGAGCATCAAGCCAATGTGCCAGAAATGGAAAAGAAAGTGTCATAGGTCAAACATACTAGTGCTTTGTCAGTCTCGTTGATGAGTCTGTCGTGGAACACCCGCAGGCACTCGTTCCTCCACACGCGCACGAACTGGGCAACACTGAAGAAGCTGGCAGAGCAGACAGGGAGTCACAGCTAATGTGTGACGTGACATACTTAAGCAGAGAGACGGAATATGGAAGCAGATGGGAAGCTTGGGTTACCGCTCAGAATTGGTCAGTGTCAAGCCGTTGTACACCCTGGACAGGTCCCTGAGGTTAAAGATGTAATGGAACTTAGAGGGTGTTGGGGGCAGGTCCTTAACAATGTTCTTGTACAGCTCCAAAGTACAAAATGTCAACTTGTCACATATCTGTTGTATGCAATCCTCAAAAGCCTGTGGAAAACCAGAGCAGACACTTCTTCTTGGTTTCCATACATACTTCTCTCAGTACTACACAATAGACAGTGTACTGGACTAACGATTACAGACAAGGGTTGTAGGCAAAAGCTGAAACTAAAATCCCAGGCCTTGAAATGTTTTAGTAAAATATCCTCTACATAAAATTACACATAATTTTGACCAAGAGCTGTCACATGTGCATGATAAAACAGTAAAAATGACAAACTAAAATAAATTTGCATTGCGAGAAGATTATAATATTGTTATGCTGTAATGTTTACCACCTTGGTGTGGCCCTTAAGGATAGAGGCATAAATCAGATGCAAGGCTTCCACTTTGGGGAAGGAGACATTAAAGACACTGAAGAGCGAGAGGAAGCGTGGGTCCACCTCGTTGCGGCCTCCCCCCGCCTTCCCCATGGCGGCAATGAAGCCCAGGTCCTTCAGAACCTTATAGTTCAGTTCTTTGCTCCTGTCATACATGCCGCCTCGGTCCAGCAATAGCTTGAGTAGGGCAATAGGCTGCTGAGTGCCATACTCATCCACCTGAGGGGGAACACAGGGTGTTACGGATACAGGAGAGGGGCAGAAATGAAAGGAAAAGGCCAAAGGAAGAATTGACAGGGAAGACAGCTCACCCTTGGCATGTTGAGGTCATCTATGAAGACCAGAAGTCTCTTTCCCATAGGAGGACCATATGTCTCCTTGGTTCTCTTCTCCACATTGGCTTCCAGGTTCCTCTGTAGGTCCATGGATGTTGTCCGCGAAGAGAAGTTGATCATTAATATCATCTGAAAAGTGAAAAAAGGAATACATTATGACACAGGAAAGTCTCATTGATTACCTGAGGTAGGTTGTACCAGTTTCTCATGGTTATAACTAAATACTACTACTAGAGTTATTATTACTGTGCTCTTCATTAATGTTTTAGTGTTTTGTGAATCATTTTTCTAAAGAAAGAATACATGTTGACTACTTTTACCAGTCTACTTACAGTTGAGTCTGTGTTAAGGTTCTTTAGAAAGTTCTGAGTTGTGGCTGTTTTAGAGGTACCAGACTCCCCCACCAATACCATAGGGTGTTTTATCTTCACCATTTGTTCCAACAGCCAGCTGAGCCGTGTGGTGTCTACTGTGGGTACTGAAGAAAGGGTGATAGACAGCATACTTTGTGCACTTGAAGACAAACAGTAATAGATGTTGAGCTTTTGCTGTGGAACCCAAATTGCTCTTATCTAGGACAGCATTACTAGCTAATTTGAAACACCTGAAAAATCAAGAAGGCCAGCACTATAAGCAGAATCAGACTGGATTTATAGAAGGCAATGGCAGAGAAGAGGGTGCTGGCAAAAGTCCATCCACCCACCCACCCATCCATCCATCCATCCATCCATCATCATTATTTACAGACATACTATTACAAATGGGGACTATCTGGTAATCAGTTAGGTCATACAAAACATCTCATAAGACAAGGGGCATCTTCCTATTGGTCAAGTGAAGGACTCAGTCTTTACAACCGCTCAGGTAAGCAATGGATAATTCTGTATGAATATATTTTCATATACTTTACCAAGAACGTCAATAAATTTGACTTCAGTGCTGTGGATGTATTTGGGAACCATGGCGCTCCAGGAGACCCACTTATTTAAGGCTCCATCAAAGTGAAAGTCGAACAAGCTTGGCAACGAGCCTGTAAAGAAAGTTTTTTCTAAAGTTAGGCAAGAAACTACTAGGATAAACCAAAAGCAGAATGCTTTATTTTTTTGCATTTGGCCTAACCTGGCAGTTCCCCAGGGCCAGCGAGCTCCTGATCGTTGCTGGTCACTGGGAAGCAGGACAGCTTTTTAACAAACGCGTCAAACTTAAGTTTCCCCGAGTCTAGCAGAGTTCCCCCCAGTGAGCAGCACAGTGCCTCCAGGAAGTAGCACTCCAGCACGTTTCCCTCCAGGTCCTCTGTCTCCAACAGGGCATCCAGAATCATGGATAGCTGCACCACCTGTAAATAAATCACCACACTGCTCAAAGACCATCATATGCCACTCTAACAATAAGATCACATGATTAACGCCAACATTCTGCTGCCATCTTTTGAAGGTACAGCCTTGTACTATGTGTTTACATACACATGACTACACAGTGATGGCACATAGGGAAGTTTTCTACCCACCATGTTCAAGTCGGTCTGAGGAACAACAGTCTTGAGCTTCTCTGCTTGCCTGCCATCTACAATTCCACTTACAATCATGTCAATCAGGCTGGGCACATACTTTTGAAACAGGCTGTTCAGATCTGCTTGTTCCTTGGAAAGAAAAATAAGTAACAAAATTAAAAAATAAGTCCTATGGTAATACACTACACAGCAATTACAAAACAAATAAGAATGCGAACTATGAACAATTTAGTACACTCTTTAAGTATACCTTTAAAGATCAGATTTCCTTACCTTGAGGGGTCTGTTACTGACCCACTTCTGCCAGTAGGGGCTATAACGTAGATTTTTTGGATCCACAAAGACCATCCCACAGCGAGAGACAGTGGCGGGGGAGGCGTACTGAAGGTCTCCTACCTGATAGGGATTTTATTTCCTATCAGACATACTCAAATAAATCATACGCTGCATGCTGACCTTTCCATATTACTACTGATAAAAATAATTAAGAGTAAATGAGTCCTGGTAATAGCACTGTGGTTATAACATGCTGACAATTCTCTACGTATTCTTACCTAAGACTATCAGCTAGATGCTTTCCTAAATGATGTAGTAATAGCTCCCCTCTCACTTTGGGAAACCGAAGCCCTCTCACCCCACCTCTATGTGTCTGCATACCAGCATACCTCAAAGAGCAGGGCACAGTGGCTCTGCAGACGAATCCTCTCTCCATTGGCCAGGGTCAGCAGCTTGTTGTCGTCCATCACCGAGTTCATGTTCTCCACCCATAGGGCATCCACATCCCCATCAAACAAGATGTACCTGCAGGACAGCACAGAGACTGGGTTATAGCACATGCCCCTCAATTTCATCACAATGCATTGTTCCGTCTCAGGAATGTTCATGTGCCACCGGGCTTACATAAGTACAACATTCATCTCAGAATTCGCCTTGAATTTCACTCCTGAAATTCTAGCATCTTCAGTATAAATAGTCTGATTTCACATTAAGGAAAGTTGACCTCATTGAATCAGCTTACCTCCTTTCCTTTTTATCAGTTGGCTTATTGATATCTCGAAAAATGTTAGACAGGATACCGTCAGTCCAGTCCCTAGTGGTGGGATCCAGAATGCCATATAGTTCAATGACACTCATGGCCTTGGGGTTTAAACAGTAGAGTTTGGTGAGCAAGCCCAACCTGTGCAGGAGACAAAGCGTTTGAGTATCTCACAGACCTGCAGTATTAACTTGCTCCACTAAAAAGTTATTCTAGTGCTACAACTGGCTTAGAGTTCTAGTTCATTTTATGACCTTCTTGCAGTGATTAGCTTGGGTGGTAACAGAGTTAATAAGGCATGTGCAAGCACTATAATATCCTAGTGGTAGGTACCTAGTTTGGGCTTGGCAAAGGGTGCTGATGACCACAGACTTTCCCCCTCCAGTGGGCCCTACAACCATGGTGGTGTGTCTGGTCATCATAGTCTCATACATCTGTACCACCTTGTCCACCTGAAACCATGGGAGAAGTTTGTGTTTGTGACATCTCAAAACAACACTATGTTCTTGTCCTGAAAAATGACCCACAGATTCGGTGCAGCTGTTTCCAAGAAAGACCAGCAGCTAAAAAGTGAGAGAATGTAGCAGGTTTGGTCAGGTGCAGTATATGGAAACCGATGCGGCACAGCACATGACTGGCTGGGTCAAGTGCCTTTAACAGGGAAGGTGTACGCAGGGGTATCAGGGCTAGGACCAGGATACCTGGTTAGGCAGCAAGATATACTTGTTATCCTGTAATGTCTGCTCCACTGTGTCATTGAAACTTGGGTAACGAACACGAGGACAATCCAGCCCAGGGAATAGGTCGGAGATCAGGCCCAAGAACAGGGGCACATCCTCAAACACAAATTTGGGCAGGTTCATGTCCCGCAGGGCGCGCATAAGTACAACGTCCTGCAGGAAACACACAGCTGTGGTGAGGCAGAGACTGTACAAGCACAATACAGAGCAAACTGCATCACAAAGGCATAAAATCATCATATCATCAGTCAACATATTAAGGAATAAACCTATGGGACAATGGTCATTTTAAAATAGTTCAAGAGAGACTGCGGGGTTCTAACATGCAGACATTATGCTGATTTTTGGTAAAATCCAAATACTGCACACAAGTATATCTGTCTCTAATTTAGATTCTTCAGCCAGATGAATTATTTGAACTTCTGGGCATATTCAAATAGTTCTAGCTTAGTCACTGTACAATAAATTACAGCATTTGGTCCATCAGTATAGCCCTGGGGTACTAAACTATGTGATGTTAGTACCTCATTGAGTTCGGGGGAGCCCCGTTTCAGCTCTCCTGCCATCACCAGCACTGACTTCAGAGCCCGCAGACCAAAATCATAGTGGAACTGCTTGGACAGTTGCTCTCGTGCCAACTTGTATAGCACTGTCATTTTCTTGGCTAGTACCTGGATCACAGAGAGGCGTTAATGTACATGAACTGATCTGATGGTCTTTGTCACAGTTATAGGGGCATAAGAATGGACTTTTATGTCTGTTAAGTGTCTTTACATGTGTGTGTAGAACCTTCACCTTGGCCAAGAGGAAGCCCTCTGAGAAGAGCATAATCTCACAAATCTGCTGCAGGTCAGGAACAATGACCACCACAGGCCGGAACAGGGCCTTGACTGATTCCGGAAGCTCTGTGCGTCCCGCATACCCTGGGTTCATGGTAATGAATATCCCCATTCGATCATCCAAGGCAATTTCCTGGCCTTCAAACTGACAACAAAACACAACAAAGTACCAAATAAATCAGATGTTGATTTATATAAAAGGTCTTTTCAAAAATGCACGCAATCATTTTTTAACAAAATTTTTAGCAATAAAATCATCATAACATGATTGCCTAAACATGGTCATAGGACCTTTCATGATACTTACATGGAATTTCTTCAGGTGCATTATAAGAGCATTGCGGATGGTCTGGATCTGTGAGGAGATGACAGACAGGACGGAAGCATCTATTCGGTTGAACTCATCGAAGCAGCCCCATGCCCCACACTGGGCCAAACCTGAGAAGATCTTCCCCACCGCCTACAAAAAACCAAGAGTATCAACAAAGGCACATCTCTCCTATCTGGCCAGCAGAGCCTTGAAGTATTTCAAAAAGAACGTCTATTGAATGTGAGCTCAGACTGACATACCATGTAGTCCATTCCCTCCCCACAGTTTGTGACTACACACAGTAAGCCCAAGGCTTTGGCCAAGTCTTTGGTAGATTCAGTCTTTCCAGTGCCTGCAGGACCAGCCGGAGCTCCACCCAGGTACATGGACAAGGCCTAGTAAAAGAGAAACCAACCACTATGCATTTTCTGGCTCATTGTCTAAGTTTTGTATATTCTTAGACACCATGTAGACAAGCCAACCTCTCATAGGTAGCAGCACCTGTGTGAGTGTGAGATAGATCCTGTCAGTCAGTGGGGTGATGACCAGGCGGCCATTCAGGCCCATGTACTCGTAACCATAGGAAAACGAGGCGCTACACTGCCGGACAAACAAGCAGTCAGGCTCCCGGTCCCAGTAGAAACGCAGCTGGCTCTCCCACTCAAACTCACGGGCATCCATGATGCTGACATGGGCAAGAAGAGGAAGGGTCACAGAATCATTAACTGACTAAAACACACCATAAAATAACTTAAGACATTATACTGGGCAACTCACTAGTAATATGTGAAAAATGTATATTTAAATATTAAGTGTGCATCCTTTTTCCATAATCATTGTGTGGAATCTGAGGCCTATACCAGGAAACAATGGGTCCCCTTCGGACAGTGTGAGAGGCAAGTTCAGGATGGACACATTCAGAGATCAAGAGGTATTCATAGCAGCAGCTCCCCAAGTGGGGGGCATGGGTTTAAAAAAAGTCAGTGAGGTAATAAATAGCCATACGAGGTGGGATAGCGGTCGAGTCAAAAAATACATGGGTATACTAGATGGTTGTTGTAGACGCTGGGGTAAGTTTAGAAGAGGTGTGGAAATGGATACACTAACACACTTTGGCAAACATAATACCACGTATGGATGTGGGAAGAACATGCAAAGTGTAAATAAATTTTAAAAATGCCTTATAATTCATGCTTTACTAAGCGAAGGAGAGGACCACAAAGAGAGTGCATCCCATACCTGTCTCGGACAAAGCTGTCTACAATGTCCCTGGCATGGACGTCGATGATCAGGACAGTGTTGATCTTGCGGCGGTCGGTTTTCTTCATGGGCTGCGTGATGCGGGTCACCAGCTCATCAATCTGCTGGTGCATCTTCTTAGCGTAGTTCTTCAGCGCCTGCTTCTCACCCTTCTTCATCCTGTTGAAGACATCCTCCACCTCCCAGGTCCACCACACCTGGCTGCCAGCCAGAACCACCATACCCTGATACAACAGCATCCAGTCCACCCTGTCAGCCGGGGGAGAGAAAGAAACTGAACATTTTATGGGGGTCAAGCAATTTACTACATTTCGCTGTGATATTAAAACTTTACATTATTCTTTACATTCCATAACCAAGAAAATGGGAGAATTGAAATGACTAAAGACAAAATAATTAAAAATAAGCTAAAATTAGAAAGCTAGCCAAGCCAGAAGAATACTTTAAACTAAACGGTCACAAAAATATATCATTATATACATATAAAAATATAATATCTTTGTCAGGAAATCTATCATTTTTAAAGATCTTTCAAAGGTTTATTTCAGTGATTGGGGGCAATGGTAAAAGTGGCTGACTGAGACGGAGCAGGTGGAAAATGTGAGGGAATATCCCTGCATGTAGCAACTACACATACTAGAAGGAACACCCCATACAACTTGTGGAACCAGTTTGAAAACCAATGCTTTAGCGGAAGCAGGCATACCACACATTCTGAGGCTGTTTTAGCATTATACTTTTACACCTCAAGTATAATTTTACTTGGTTCCTTGTACACATGCAGTGCACTTTCATGTAAATAAAAAAAACACGAAACTCAAGCTCAAAGCCAGAACAGAGACTCATACCTGCTCCTGTCCTCACAATAGCGAAAGATGGCCTCTTTGGTGATGAGGCGGTTGGTCCTCCTCATCTCCAGCAGCACACTGAACATCCATTCTTCCACGCGGCCCTCAGCAGGCACAGGCTGCCGCAGGTCCATCACCTCCCCCTCAGCTGACACCATGGCTGCCGCCACCATCTCTCCCTGCCTCCCGGGTTCAAATCGCAGTGATGCGATGTTGTCATACATCTGGGTTGTGTGACATGAAAGGGTTAAACATATATA
>JABFEA020000043.1:37556504-37567463 GCA_019775915.2 Cyphomyrus plagiostoma
TTTGAAAAGAACGAACCTGCAAATGTCTCAACTGACCAATCAGAATCAAGCATTCCAGAGAGCCGTGTAATAATGTGGGATAACCAACGCAGATTTATTCATACTCACAATCCAATCCTCCATCATTTTAAAACAAAGTGGCTTAATATACTGGTTCTCAGTCTTGTTCCTAGAGACCCCCCTGCCAAAATGTCTTCATTCCAACCCACACTTCTTTCAATGTGCCATTTTCATTATTAGCCTATTAAGAACCATATCAGCCTGATTAAAGTAGGGTTGAAATGAAAACATTCTGGCAGGGGGGACGCCAGGAAAAGGAAGACCACTGACAATACAATTTAAAAACTGCTTCCTATTTGCATATCAGTGTGGCACATCTAAATCAAACATCTAAATCAAATTTAAATGTGCGGTCCATTCCTCTTCTGCACGGCACAGCACAGCACAGAACAGCACAGATCTCTTACACGTCCTGCAATCCTTGGCTAAAATGCAAACAGAAATACCACCCCCAAAATACCACCCCCTTATCTGGAACCAACCTGCCCGTGGTAGAGCTGCGTCACATCATCCCCCTGCATGAGGAACATGTTGATGAAGTGGATGAGGATGCTGGGAGCCTGACGCGAGTTCACCGAAGAGAAGGCCAGCCACTTGTAGAAGATCATGAAGACCAGGTAGCCGAAGAGGCACAACAGGAAGAGCAGCTCCGGAAGGAAGACCAGGTACAGATTGAACTTTTTCTTGAAGTGCCTTAGGAATGTGGGGATTAGAAACAGATATTAGGGATTCTGGGGGGAACTTCATCTTTGATGCACCAGCACTCTCCAAGGGCAAGAGGTCACAAAACATCATCAGAGGTCAACCAAAAAACATTTCACTTCAACATTTATAATGGAGTAACTAAGATTCATTGCCCTTTACACTGTATCCCCTAATCTGAATCAGAAAACCACAAACCACCCCCTAAGAAGGATAGTTACAGGTGATTGAAGACACTTAGAACAACCCCAAAGCTCATGTGAATGATGCCCAGGATCACAGACATCTTCATCTTGTAAGAGTTCAGGAAGGAGAGACGGTTTGTTGCCATGTTCCAAACCTGCAACACCAAAGACAAAAAAACACATGGGAACGTTCTCCAATGCACCACACTTATTTGTTGTGGTTTGAACAGCAGTATGCGTTTGCACTCCAAAGCTTTGTAAATAAGAAAAGAACTGACCGGGTCTATGCCCAGGGGGTAAGGTCCGCCAAAAACACCGGGCACATTGGGGTCAAGGCTTAGCAAGGCATTTGAGCGCAAAGTTTCATTCCTATTAATGGTGTGAAAAAAAGAGACCAGTTAAAAACATGACTTATTTACAAAAACGCTGGTTAACACATAATGTTTCAACCTTTGAAAAATATTCCCCAACAGGACACCCTCTTAACTCACGCCCAATGATTCTGGGAGAACATGGGCTTAACGCTCCAGCCTGAGCCAAAGATGTTGAGAGACTTGGAGAAGCAGTCATTGTAGATGAGTCCGGTGTAAGTGGAGAAGAGGCCCATCATCAAGATGATGTAGCGGCCCTCAAAGAATGTGGTGAAGAACTGAGGAAGATGTTGGACCCTGGTTATATGCACGTCACGGTAGAGCAGTAATGAAGGACCATGGCATGGGCCTAGAAGGTGCCCGTACCCACCTCGTTTCGCGTCTGTCTTAACTTTCGGTTGTCCTCAAACACTACCATCCACCAGGCGAAAAGGGCCATGATAATGCCGTGCCCAAGGTCACCAAACATCACCGCGAACAGAAACGGGAAGGTGATGATGGTGTAAGGAGCTGAAAGAAAACAAAAAACCAGGGCCGGTATGTATAAAACTTTAGTAAAACTTCACTCTTAAATGCGTCACAATTCTAAGAGTGACGTGATTTTGCTCCTACTCCCAGACTTAAGAATAAGTGCATAAACATTCTTAATTGTTAAGACTTGGTCTCAGCTCCAAAATTATTTAAGAAAGCTGGAGAGAACTCCTAAGCCAATTAGGTGATGAATGATGGCAACTGCACTACATGCACCCAGATGGAGACCAGGCACTTTCCGTCAAAGAAAGGACGTCCTGCAGACGTACGACAATAATGAATTGATAAAAAGGTACAGACATGAAGACATTCTTTCTGTTACCAACCTAGTTAGGAACCAGATACAATCTCCTAAAAATGCACTTACAGTTGAAGGTGATAATAATGCTACTTTTTTGGCAACTGGAAAAATATAATAATAATAATAATAATAATAATAATAATAATAATACTATCATCATCATCATCTGTTATAGTGAGTATCATAAGAGCAATACAAGTAATGACACAAACCTGTAGGTTGCATATTTGATTTATAAACTGTGATTTCCTTTCGCGAAGTCGATAAAACATTATACCACCTTTTTTCACATTCCTCTGCTGAACGCCTTGTCCGAGTTGATGCAGGATTTACGGAGCTTGCAATAGCCTCCTAAGCTTTTTTTGTCCGTGCTTGTAACAGCTGGGCCAAACTTTCCTTACACTACCCTCCTTCCATTTAAGCACCAACTGTGCCAAAAGAACCATTTTGTTTGTCGTCCAGTTCGGTTTTCTTTTAGAATCCAATGTCTTGCTATGAGTTCCGCATTTGACCCATAATTTACACAACATGTGCATCTATTAGTAGAAATTGATTGGTGATGTGCTAGGTAGATTTTCATACAACCAATTAAAGGTATGATCACAGAAAGGTATGTTGTATAAAGCTCTACATTAACGGTTTAATGTCTCTAATATATTCACCGTGCAGCTCCTCTATTGGTTGAACTCAGTATTTAGGGCGGGATTTTATTTGTAGTCCTCATTTCACGAGACTTAAATGCTGGCTCCGTCAGCACTTAGGAATTGGGCTTAGACTTTGCCGAAAGATACTTTTAGCAGCTTTATACAATGCTCTTAGGTCCTACTATTTGCTAAGATTTTTTTTTTTTAACTCTTAAGAATGGTTGTACACTTGGAATTACGACCATTCTTAGGAAGTTTTATGCATACTGGCCCAGGGTAGCAAAAGTGGCAGGTGGGAAAACAAACCCACAGATTTTATTTTTTCGAGTTTAAAAGCAAAAAAAAAAAAAAAAAAAAGCTTGAGTGGTCCCACGCCTGAGACAGGCTATAGGCCCTCCAGTTACAAGACAGACAAATGGTTGCCCTTACCTGGGTTGACTTCTCTGTAGTTCCCCACACCATATGCCTCGACAATATTCTGGAAGCCCGAGGTGAATTTATTGGTCCTTATAAGGGTGGGCGGTGGGTCCTTGGTTGGGATGCGGTTCACAAAAGAAGGAACAGTAGCACCACTTTTTCTCTGCAGGAAATGAAAGTCACTTTACTAGTGCTGGTGGCCGTGGAAATACAAAAAATATAATTATTCATTCATTGCCCCAAGCCAAATCATTAGCACAATCAACAATGACTAACTGAAGCACTTGTTAAACTGTCTATCACCTAATTATCATCATGCGGTAAGCGCACCAAGACTTTAGGTAGTAAATGTTAAGATCCATCCAACTCCCACCATGGTTTAGGCCAAGGACTAGTAGGTAGCTATTCAGATTAGACATGCACTTCAGTTACCAGTTCAATTCAGCTGCCATGGCTCCCTAGATAAATGGTTAATGTAATAAATATGCTACAGTTACTACAACAGGAGTTCATGAAGGATTTCATTAGCAACTGACAAGTTGGAAAGCTAAGTGATGAGAAGGGTGGCATCTGAAATTGCACAATTCCACACTAAATAGTGCGGCAAAATAGTAAATGAGACATAATACTGTGTACCACAGTGCATATTAGGGCACAAAAAGTTCCCTAATGGCGGCACCCTACATCAGGTCAAAATACGAAGTGCGTGAACACTGTACACTATTCAATCCCACAATTCTAGACTGTGAAAGTCACAGCCATATATGGTTGGTTTGTTACTTCTTGTTATGCAGGACATTTGTCATTAAAAGTCAGTCCAGCAGTTCAAAGGTAACATAGTACAAATTCCCAATGCACGAAGTCACCATTGGCATAATGCATACCTTTTCCTTGTTTAAGTGTATAGTGTGCGATTTCGAATGCAGATAAGAACTGAAGGGAAGTACTAGCTCAACTACAACTTCTGTTTTCTATAAAGGTCAGCAGAGACTCACCGAGCCCTCCTCTAGTGCCCTCCGTAGGGCAGGCAGGTCATTGACTGGGCACCACACTTCAGCAATGAGACACTTGTTGGTGACATCGAAGCTGCACAGGTTTAGGATGTGGTAGATGGCCTTCATCTTCTTGACTTGAACCACCCATGTGTAGACAGACTCCGAGGCCTTGTTCAGTACCTGCCTCAAGTATTCCTCTGTCCTATGAAGGACCTGGTCCCAAGAAATAAATCATTACCAAGCAGAAAAAAAATAAAAGTAAAAAGGCAGTTAAAGACACTATGGACAAAAGCACTAGGACATCTCTTAATTAGTGAATTCTGGTGTTTTATTCAGGACCAGGTGAACAAGCATTTTCAGAAAAAATGGGTCGTTCTGAAGAATTCAGTGAATTCAAGTGTGGTACTGACAAAGGATGCAATGTTTGCAATAAGTCAGTTTGTGAAAAAAAATTTTCCCCATGATATTATTGCAAAGAGGAACCATTTAAATACATCTCAGCCATGAAGTAGCAGACCACGTGAAATAATGGTGGGGTTGCAGAATGCTGAGGCACACAGCGTATAAAATCACCAATACGTTGATGCAATAACTGTAAATTCACTGGAAAGCAATGGAAATGTGTTCTGTGGAGTGATGAATCACATTTCTCCATCTGTCAGTCTAATGGACGAGTCTGGGTTTGGCGGATTACCTGCCTGACTGCATTGTGTCAACTGCATAGTTTGGTGGAGAAGGGATAATGGTATGGGGTTGTTTTTCAGGGGTTGGGCTTGGCACCTCAGTTCCAGTGAAGGGAACTCTTAATGCTTGGGCATACTAACACATTTTGGACAATCCTATGCTTCAACTTTGTGGGAACAACCTTTTCTGTCCCAGTATAACTCTGCCCTAGTGCACACAGCAAGGTCCTACTTGACATGGTTGAGTAACTTTGATGTTTAAAAACTCGACTGGCTCGCACAAAGCCCTGACCTCAACCCCATCAAACATCTTTGGGATGAACTAGAATGCCGTTTGTGAGCCAGGCCTTCATGTCCAACATCAGAAATGTTCCTCTGGACAAAACGGCAAACTCCAAAATATGGAAAGCCTTCCCAGAAGAGTGGCAGCTGTTACAGGAGGGGACCAACAACATATGATGCTTGTAAACTTAGAATGGGTTGCCATAAAAGTTCCTGTAGGTGTAATGGCCAGGGGTCCAAATACTTTCGTCCATATATTGTATATTGCATTGTGTTTAAGCCAGATGGTTCGAAATATTACTAAATTTTAACATGAAGTGAAACAAATTCATACCAGGTAAACGTCCATCTTTGAACAGTTAGAATGAAAAATTACTGACAGAACTTAACTCTCAAAATATCAAACTATGAAGTATCTGAGGGTCTATTTGAGAAAATGAAACTGACACAATAAACGCCAAGAGTCAAGATCTCACTGATGCCTTGTCATGGAGGTAAGATACTACTCAACCCTACACATTACCCCAGTAAAGTGACCTTCAGCTGTGACTGAGCATTCAGATGAACGTTAAGCCCAAAAATAGACTTTCATAAACATATTCACAGCCATCCGGCTTCACATTTCCCTGACTAACATTCACTTACATTTTTTTAATTTAACAGATGCTTTGATACTAAGGGACATACAACTGAGAAAGCAGCGCCAGGTAGCAAGGGGCAACTGGGATCTTGCTCTAGGGCCCAACGGAGAAATTATTCTGCTGACCACAGGATTGGAACAGGTGACCTTCTGATCGCAGGCAATGAGTTCTCATTGGTAGTCACAAATCGCCTGATAACAGTGTTATCACTTACACCAATTAGTTATCTTCAACAGCAGTCTAGCAGTTCCCACCCACGTTGTAAACTCCTCAGCATAAGTCAGCGACACCACGTATCTTTCTCATGTCATTTCAGTTTATATCTCGCTGAAATCTTTATGCAGAATCATGAAAAAAATGCTGACTAAATCTGTAATCTGATTTCTATTCAAAACGCCCATTGTTGAAAGTATTAAAGTTTTTAAAATTAGGTTAAATAGGCAGAACATTAAACTATGTCACCTTACTTTGCTTTGCCTGCATCGGGGGCGTGTAGTACCGCTTTCACCCAAAGATCGCTATTCACATTCTAAATAGCCACATTAGCGCGTATTCAAATCACACTCGCATGGTAATTTGATGAACAGCGCAACGGTGAAACGCAATCCTAATACATCCCCATCAGCGCCATAAAAGGGGGGGATACAGCCAGGTGTGAATGGCTCATGCATACACATGAGATGCTCATGCATCCTACATACTGAATGGTAGGATGCTAGAAATAGTGACATGAGTTCATTATTAGTGTTTTTTTATTATTTGTTTGAAGGTTGCAACTACACCATTTAGTCATCTTCATGTAGCCAAGACTTTGGTGATCAGATATCTGGGATCAAAAACTGCCACCATTGCTTACTATGTACTTTTATGTTTCTGCCAGTGTTCCAAACTGCATTCTGCAATGTCTATACTTTGATGTCAAATTACACGTAACATAAGGCTCACATATTTACATTACACATTAAAATTAAGATGAGTGCAATGCCAAAACAAATATATAAGAAATAATTTATTTGCCATGAATTAAGTTTATGATATTTGAAGAAATTTCTGATCATGCCGCAGTCAGTGAATGTGTGTTCCGTACCCCTAGACCCCAGAGGGTTAAAGCAAACTCCACCTGCTTATAAATCGTTGGTGCCTTACAACTTACTTTCAAACAACCAGCAAGAATACATCCATGGAACCTTTACTACTAAAAGCAATTTTTTTATTTTGTTTTTTTAAACAGAATAGTGTTCAGTTTTTTGTACTCACCCTTTGCCTGAAGAATTTGCCCCAGGTAAGCAGGCGAGCTTAATTTACAACCGTGTATACCTCAATCTCTGATTTTATTACGAGACGTTTTCAGGGTATTGACATCACATGCCCACATGCAAATGATGGGGATCGTGGTAGCGGAGCCAGCAGATTAACAACCACCATTTTGTCAGATAATTTTTTAGTGTGACATCCAAAAAAACTTACAATGTTCAGGTCTTGGATGCGAGTCCTGAGTCCTTCCACCACCTCCATTCGCTCTTCATTACTGTTTGGGTAAGGGTAGAGGTGACAGTGGTAGCTGCAGAAAAACATAAATATCATGGGAAATTACCAATACATATGGACATTCACAATGTCAGACAGATGACGGATTCAGTTACCAGTCACAGATCTTTTTCACTTTTTGTCCAATCTGATCCCCCCAGAAAGAGACAAGGAAGACAACACTTTTGGTGCGTTCACCCTGCAAAGACAAGGCACAGTATGAACCGTCGCAGTTTAACCGAGAACCTGCCAGTCTTCCACTCATTTTTAAAGCATCTCAGTGACAATGAACATAGAGCCCAGTTGAAACTTCTTCAGCACATCAAATAGCCAACACAAAACATACACACTCATCACATAAATGCCTGAAATCACCAGAGCCTCGTGATTCCATGCACCATCACCATTCACATCGTGTCGGGGTCCTGCACCCGCTCTTCAACCTAAACAATTCTCAAATCAACACACCGTATTTGGGTCCTCCAGGTACTCATCGATCTCAGAGTAGCTGAGGATAGTGTAGCCTTTGCAGACCCTCCACAGCATACGCTCAAAAGCCTCGATCTTTGCTCGGTGGATGAGGCCTGAGACAAACCTGCACCCAGGAGACAAAAGGCAAGCAGCCGTTAAGCCGCATTTTCACCTTCCATGACCTGCGTCAGCCACAACCTTATAGAACCAATGTGAATTTCAATATTTTTATTTCCTGCAAAAAAATAATTGCAAGGCTGTGTCAGGCCTTCAGGGAGTGCACCCAATAATAACCTTGAAGCAACACCATAAATATAAAAAAAAATTGGTTCAAGTACTTACAAAAAACCTATTGGGGGAGGGATTATTTGTGAACTGTTAATCACTGCCAATGGGAATCAGTAAATCAAACAATACGAAGAGGACGGAACCTGTCAGCAATAGACAGCACATGGTAATGCAAGAAATTAAGCCTCCTATCTCCCATCCCTTGTTTAAGGGTGAACATGGCGTTAGGATACACACCCAAGTTTGGCTCCCAGCCTGTGCATGCTGGTGTAGTCCATCACAGAGTCCTTCTCCAGGAAGGGGAATTCCTCGTACTGTGCCTGCACTGGCTCCCGCTGCACACCAGGGACACAACACAGCCATGATGGAACAGCATGCAGTCAGTGCAGAGCACGCCACTCATTTAAGGTGCCACCATGAACCACTCACAGGTATCTGATGGAGCTTTCTGGACTAACCAACCAGCAGGTTCTCCCATGGTCCAAACCCTTAACTGATATGGTGCATCAGGGTAAATAAGTCCAGTAATCAACAGAAATAATCACTTCCTAGTTATACCCGATACATATTTTCTCAATTTATGTAAATAATTTTTTATTTATGCCAATAAAAACACATATATTTCAGCTTTATAAAATTATAGGGGTGTGCGATTTCACGGTATTACATTGAAAATTATTAAAATGTCTCCACGGTCTACCGTTAGGAGAGATAGTCAGTATCGTGCTACAGTGCACATTCTATCAGCTGCAGTTCTACGGCTCATCAATTGTTAAACACCAACGTGCATTGTGCAACGTGAAACACATTTCCCTGTTTGGCAATGTAGTGCCATGGACGACACGGAGTAGTTAAAAAATAATTTGACATCGATAATATGGAAGTCGTTTATATTTTCGAAAATCAGCAGTTATCTGCAAAATTTGCATGTCAGATGGCAATACGCCTAACCTTTTTAACTACTTCAAAGGAAAACACCCAAAAGAGTATGCTGTCATTTTGAATGCTGTCAAGTTCTTACTTTATATCGCAAAATGCTTGAAAATAATGGAATTTATTTTTGGTAGAACTTGCAAAATGGTCTTAGCTTGAAAAATAATTGTGACAAGATCGTGGATCGTAATCCTGCTTTAAAAAAAAAACGTGATATTATATTTTTGATGTATCAGCCACTCCTAGCACCATCCATAAAACAGTAACTCCCAGTTGCTACTAATTGGTAAATCCAAAAAACAACATCATTAACTCTGAAAACCATTATATGATGCACAAAAAGCAACATGCTATCCTCACGTCAGCCTGACACGGCTAAAACAAGACTGCCCATTCTGCCCAGATCATGTGACCTCCCACTGAGGACACCAAAGCCTAACTAAAGACCTTGAGAGTTTCACATGGCCAGATCTATCCCACCCCTTCAGCTTTACCGCCGAACTCCACTGACTGTTAAGAGAACCCAGCATAATCCAGTGGGATTCATTAAAAAAAAAAAATGCCTGGTCAGGTGACAATGAAATGAATTCTCTCCACACCCCAGGCCAAAATTCATCCTCTGATTAGCACGAGGGCGTGCACATGACCAGTGATGTACAAGAACTGGAAAAAATAAATAAATAAGAAAATTAAAAATCTATACTTTCCACTCCCCATCATCCAGAGAAAGTGCATTTGCTCTCCCCCCTGCCCAGGTCGCTGTGCCCCCCATCTGGGGCCAAGGCCCACCTCAGCAGTACGGTGCACGAAGCTCGGGGTGATGTGCAGCATGTGCATGTACTCCCTCAGCTCCAGGAGGTTCTTCTGCAGCTTCTCCTTGTTCCTGGTCACCTCACTCAGCTCCACCTCAAGCCTCTGAAGCTGCTCCTGAGATAGGCAGAACAAAACCAGCCCACTGAAATAAGCCAGCTATCAGAGCTCCCTAAATCTTTACGTAATCAAATCTGCCACCCCTTGCACTGTCTACAGGATCAAAAGATCTTTGCTTAACCGACACATAATTATCACCCCTAGTGTCTGGGTTTAACAGTTAACAGGTCACCTTGCCTGCACCCACCCAACACCACGTGCCACATATGGGAAATGTTCCTGGGCTCTACGTGCAGATGCTTTTTCAGATCAAAGATTACCTACAGGTACCTGGAATGTCCCCTAGTAATTGTTGACACCAGTGCAGGAATATGAAAATCCTAAAACCATAATACTACTTATATTTCACCAGAACAGCATTACTAATTAAGACTGAATTATGAATATTAAAATTACACAGGTACCAAATAAAAAAATGACGTCCTACATCCCCAAAAAGACACTTTAAATTAAACAGAGCTCTTAAAAGTTTAACTTGGCAACATTCAACAACGTTAGTGTACTCACTGAAAGATTTCTTGAGAAGATAGATAGCTGGCTATTACGAAATGGAACTTACCATTATAAGGAGTACATGTTTCGGCAGTGGGGCAATAGGGTTGACCTCACCATCAGGAAGAGGGATGTCTGCTTTCTTAATTTCTCTCAGAAGGTACCCTGCCAGAGAAAACGGCCTGACTCAGCAAAGCAGCGCATACATGCAGCACCAAGCAAGATGCAAACACCCACATTACGCAAATAAAGGTTTAAGTAGAACATCAAAATACAATGTGGTGCCTGAGAACCAGCCATCAGAATTCTTCAGGCGATTAGAAAACCAGAGCACCCCCTCTATCCTCCGCCTCCTTTCTCCCCTTTTTTTTTTTTTCTCCCTTTTCTCTTCTCTTTCTCTTTCTCTCTCCCATTCTCCTTCTGATGAGAGAAATAAATCAATAAATAGATAAGGATAATTAAAAAAAAATATATATATATATAAAAATAAATAAATAAAAGATAAA
>JABFEA020000043.1:37575491-37587223 GCA_019775915.2 Cyphomyrus plagiostoma
GTGGGGGGAAACCGGAGTACCCGGAGGAAACCCCACGACGACACGGGGAGAACATGCAAACTCCACACACATGAAACTCAGGCGGAGACCAGAACCCAGGTCCCAGAGGTGTGAGGCAACAGTGCTAACCACCGCACCACCATGCCGCCCCATTGGTCAAAAAGTATTGGTCATATTTCTAAATAATAAAAGTATAGGTCCGCAACTAAGAATTGTATATAAATTAATGTAATCCCTCCAGTGAACAGTGGAGGCCAGGCCCAATAACATTGTTTTGGCATGTTGGTGATGTCATGAAGTTTGGTTTAGGTGACCATGGTGACCATCTGACTTTAGGTGCTCTAATCCAGTGGGGAGCAAAATATGATGGGAGAGGTGCGTGATGGTGAATACAGTCTGGAGGTAAAAACAATAAAACAAAACTAAGCACATTCTTTTAGGCCTGTAGAAAATATAGCAAAGCAAATTAAAACAACAAACTTTGCACTGTATTACAGATTATTCCTCACGTCCCCAAAAATATAAGAATGAGTTGGTGATTCTTATCCCTTTCTAAGACACAATAGAGTGTCTGCATCTGCATGCAACAGTTTACAATAATCACAGATTAAACTTTCAATACGACAAAATGGTAACACTTTACTTGAGGGGACACAAATAATGTAGCATTATGTTATGACTTATGTATTAAATTAACCATAAACTCAGTCTTAGTTATAAACTGTTGTCATGTTTGTCCATCTTTAATGAATTGTCACACATTGTTTTTCTCAAGCAGTTACTATATTTGTTACTAAATCTGTTAATTCTGTAAACCTCTGTGAACCACTGAAGGAACTACCAACAAATGATTGAGGTTCAAGCAATGAATAACACAAGCAAAATACTGATCTCATGTTTGTTTGTCATTAATGAACCATGACACGTCTTTCATTTTGAGTAGCGAGAGTAGTTTGTTCATGATTTGTACTTCACTAGTGACTGAGTTATTACTAAGCACTTGTATCCCCTCAAGTGAAGTGTTGCCAACAAAATCAAAACAAGTAACATTCAACCAGTTACTGGTTTAGTTAACTTTCCCATAGCAGATAGAGAAAACCAATAAACATATTACATTTTATCAAAATTCTTTAAATTAACCAAATAAAATTCCATCTGGCTCATTACCAAACATGCTTAAACATTAAAACAATCAGGCTCAATTTTATTCCCCTAAAAGTTGGATCAGTCAGGAGTCACATCTTAACTTCACAAACACAGACACAAAACAGAGCCTGTTTTTGTGCACAAGAGCTTACAAACGCAAGCAAGAATGCAAAAAAATACACGCCCTGCTAAGGTCTGGGAGCATAATGACCCTTGAGAACATTAATAATGCCAGTAGCTCCCTAAATAAATAATATGAATCAGTGAAGTAAAATGATTTAACTTGCTATTCTACATTATAATAAATCAGATTTTGCAGATGCAAATATGTTAGAAATGATGTATTCCTATGCAGTTAATTTGTGCCAAAAGTATCAATCAAAATTTTGAAAACCGCAAGCAAATCATTAAGCATCGGAATAAAAATATGTATTCAAAATATCAAAAAAGTCAAATAAAATCATTTTATCCATCTTCTTCTCTAATTTGTTTTGCTTCTGGAATGTTTGTCTTTGCTTTTGAATTTTTTTTTTGGCTTCTGGAATGCTTTTTTGCTTCTGACTTTTGGCACTGTTTTAATGGGTGGGCGGGCCGTGTAATGTGCAGTGGGGCAATACATGAATGGGTTAGTAACTTTAAAACTAGACAAGACAGGCACACATCTAGTGAAGTGTGCTTTGATCGGTGGACTACTTTTGATTGATACCTTTGGCACAATATTAACTCCATATATTCCCAAATCGTATCTGGTGCCATGGTCTGGTACTTTTTCAATCAGGGCAGTCACTTGAAGTTCTATGCCAGTGCACCAATTGATGAATCTCACCTTCCCTGTTCATTAGCAACCAATATGTACTCACAGATTCTGAGAAACTGTATAGTTCAGGGTCCCCCATTTCTGAATTTAAGGAACCCAGTTTAATCTGTATTAGAAGATACAGGATCCTTAATAACTCACTGGTTGTAGTTAAGAATTGTTACAAAGAACCAGTGGCTCTCTGAGCATGCTCAGTGTAGTATTAACCTTACCTGCAGGTGAGGCTTGTGCTTTCCCAGAGAACCACGAGGACTCTGTAGGGCTCCGTTTCTCAGCCTGACCATGGCTAGACACAAAGGGGCTCAGGTCTTTGGTGAACACCTCCTCTACACGCACTGTGACCACACCTGGAGAGAGCAGGTTAATGGCAGGGGTGAACATCCTAACAAACATATACTATATCTGCAGGTCAGCTATACTGATTCAGACACTCATTCACTGCAAAGACAGTAGTATATCGCCAAAGGCAGGCAGAGCATGTGAGCGGGGCGGTAAGAATTTCCGCTCTCGCTCACGAGGTTACTGGCTCCGCCCGCTCCAATTCGCAGTAAGCCGCTCAACACCGCTCCTCACTCCACTAAAATTTCCTCCAGCTCCAGTCGAATCGCTCCACGCTCGCTCCAATTTAAAAGAGGGACAACTAATCTGCATGCCTAACAAATGTCACCTTAAACCGAAGCCTTATATCATAACGAAATATGAGCAACGGCAACATTGTCACTCAGAACAGAAAATTTTTATTTTTAAACAACATATAGGCAACAACGGACAGGTTTGACAATTGTATAAATATTGTATAAATAAAGGAAATCAATCAATAAATAAAGAAATCATTGGGCTAAGCATCCACGTTTTGAACATAAATGATCTAACAATTAGCGTAGCGGTATAAGAAATGTACGTGCCTTTCATGCACATAAAAATTAAATGATTTGATTTGATTACCAATATTTACTTTATAGGCTTTTATACTTTTGTTTACTTTATAGACTTGATATGCTACAACTATCATGTAAAACATGCTCACGTTTTCCTCTGGCCTCCGCGTGTTCGCGTAGCACACTGTCATGTTTGCGAGAAAGGTGTTTTTTTAGATTCCAAAGTGAATCTTTACTTAGTAAAACAGTTTCACCACGTTGTTCTTCTTTCTCTACATTATGCCATTTGTACGTTTGACAAGAACATTACATTTGTATGACCTATTGGTCTCCTTTGTGAAATACTTCGTGTATTCTATCTTTACCAATTTGTGCAATAATTGTACAGATTAATTCTGGGTAGATTTGGGCACGCCTCAGAGTCGTAGTGTGCACGGTATCGGAGCGAAATTGGTGCCGGACAGAGCGACCGCTCCAGCCTTAATTTAAAAGACCGCTCCGCGCTTACATGCTCTGGGCAGTAGTATAATTGTTTAGATTTAAAATGTTTAGTGGGCACATCGATGTCCAAGACTCCCTTACCCCCAAATCCATCCCTGACTCTCAGCCTCAGCGCAGGAGACGTTGGGCAGGACTGAAGATGGCCTGGGCACCAAGCACTGAAGTCCTGCAGGAAGGCTACCGGTGCGTTGCTGACACACTGACCCAACATGGATCTCTGTGGGGCAACCAGATCAGAGTATGGCTCAGTGAAGAAGGTTCTATGGGATCTGGGTGGTGGATCTCTGGGATGGAACGTGACTATAATGGGCTCTGACCTGGGGGATCGTAAAATACTGGCCATCCTCCATGAAGATGGGATCTCCCTGGCGGTAGGAGCTGAGTGGAAGTGGAGGGGAGGGAGAGTGGCCTTCAAAGGATGGGTTACGTCTGGGTACGCTACAGAGAGAAGGAAAGGAAGCACTCCACTATCAGTTGAAGTGAGTGTAAGAATTGCTTGAAGCTTTTGCATACTTTTGTATGGAAGGTATATAAACACCGGAAAGGAGGCGTGGTGACCTCAAATTTAAGACACATAAAATCCACTGAGTTGCATGCATGTTCCCCACGACTGCCCTCATGTTTTGAGGCGTGCTACTGAACTGCTGACCATCAGCGTGTGTGTCTGTGGGGGCTTCCCAGGACAGTTATTCAAGAAGTCACTCAAAAATACACAGATGGACATCATAAAAGCTTAAAGTGGCCAGAAAAAAAATAGCAATGACTATAAACTGATGGTGACCCAAATGAAACACCCATCCAGCAGAGAAATACAAGAAACATCCCAATAATGGCGCAGCCACACAGGGCAGCGCTCTCACATCGTCTCTCCCTGGTAGAAGAGACCCAGAAAGGGGCTGTTTTCTGGCGGGGAGGTGACACAGAGGAAGGGAAACCAATCCGGTTGGTTTCTAGAGGACTGCTCGGAGCACTGGTAATCAGGGACAGGAGCAACGGAGCCACCAAATGGTCCTGGGAGGCACTGGGACTTAAAGAGCTGCTGGGTGTCAGGGGAGCAGTCCTGATACAGACAGACAAGAAGAGGGCAACGAATAATGCAAATATAACGCATGGTCAGGAAATAATGCATGGTAAACGCAAGCATTGACGACTATACTGGATGATAAAAGACTTCTCCATTATTAGTAATCTCTCTCAAATTTACAATAGCATTTCCTGGATCAAAACAGCATTACCTGATCACAACAACAAAGTATGTCACAGGTTCCAGCTGTAAGATCACAGGGACATGGGCCTAGTGGCTGGTAAACTTGGTTGGGAATCACCGTTTTATTGTCTGGGAGCACAAGAATGTAAGAGCAGAAATTATTATAAATATGACACATACACTGCTTACCTTTGGGGGAAAAAAAAGATTATTGTTAATTTTACAAATCCTCATGAATAAAAATAAATACAGTCAGCCCTTAGTATCTGTGGTTTCAACCAACCTCAGACTGAAAGTATCCAAGTTCCAAAAGGCAAACCTTGAATTTGCCATACTCCAAGCACTACACTGAAAGTTAAATTTGGGAAGGCTCTCAATCAGTCATTCATTCATTTTTTCCATTCCAAGCATTCAGGATGAATGCCAGAGATATTCTCCTTTCTCATTACCTAGACTGTCTTACTGAGCTGATAAAGGCCGCTGGTTAAAATATGGTCCCAAGTCTTTAGTCTGATTTTGGTAATTTGGTATCCATGGGTAACCGGTCCCCCACCGATACGGAGGGCCGGTGGTATAAGCATGTCACTTGTGTTTCATGCATTACTGTACGTTTTACAAAATTAAACATGTGTGACATAAGGAGCTCACTCACAAGATGCAGGCCCAGTGGGGAGATCCAGGGCATAAATCTCAGCCTGCACCAGCAACGTGGCCTGATGTGAGTCTCCCCAACAGGCCGAAACCCGCAGTGTCTCCAGCACACACAGCGGCTGAGGACAGCAGTCTGTGTTGTTTCCACAGAGCTGCAGGCTGCGATTCAGGATCAGCTCAACCTTCAGTACATTCTGCAGGAAGCATTGAAGGAGAGCTGGTTAAATGGAGCCTAGGGGAATCGAGCTGATTTAATATCCATCTATTCATCCTTCATTACTGTTTTTTAAATAAAGGACCACAATAATCCTGAAGCCTCAGGAAGCATTGCACATTTTAAGCAATGTGAAGAAACAGTTAATTTTATACTGTGGGAGAAAAATGAAGCAATTGGAAAACATCCAACAGAGCACAGGGGACACATGCAAACTCCACACACAAAGCAGGGACTGGAACTGAACCAATGGTGCAGGTGGTGTTAGACAACAGGGCTGCCTACCTCAAGAGATTTTAGTTACCCAAAAGCACTTCACAATGATTGTGAAAAAGCATCAAAAATGATACTTTTGATGAAAAAACACATACATTTATAAACGTTTACATGCATGCTTAGTTAAAAGATATCATTAAGGTGTTACTATCTGGCAATTATGGAGTGTGAAATATCTAACTCCACCTTGGTTAAAGTCTCAGTGGTAATAGCCCACTGCCCAGAATCTCTCTCTCCACAAGATGGGGGAGGAAGACGACCTACAACACAAGAAGGAAAAAAGTTTAAATCGTTTTGGGAAATATTCAACAATGATCATTCATAATTTTAGTTTAAAGCAGTGACTTGTTTCTTTAATGACTGTACCAGTTATATTGGATGCTTGGACTCTGTTGAGAGTAAGGGAAACTCCAGAGGTGTTTCCCAGTAAGAAGGCTGTCACTTTTGGTCCAAAGGCTGTGATAGATGCTGGCTGGAAAGCTGAAAATGAAATAATTACGCTCATACATACTCCACATTATTCTTCATGCAAAATTCATTCACTTCATCATTTTGTGGGAGCCATAAATTTCATTTCAACAAAAGTACGCATTTAAGTAAAACCCGAATTATATTGCTTTGCTACAGAATCAACCACAATCTAGTCAAAATTTATATTTCTTTCTTTGATCTGCTAGTTTACTCGCTCGGTTTATAGCAGTTGACCAGGGGCGTATTTTCTAAAAGCCCCCGTTAGCACCTTACATAGTTTAAACCATTCAGTTGCATGCTTCCAATAATGTAATTTGCTAACGTAGTTAGCAACTATGTTTTCGAGAAACGTACCCCAGATTAGCTTTTTTCGCCTAAGCAACAAACAATATTTAACGTACGAAAAACTTACCAACATTTCCATATGCTTCAGTGATAAGTGCAATAAGAATAATATACAAGCTTTTATATAAAATTATGGTCATAATTATATATAAATAAATCAAGAATGATTGTTTACTATTTCACTACAGCAGTACAGGGCTACAGCAGCCATATTCGCGAATTGTTGACTCGATGACCATGGCAACGAGGCCCCTGCGACTGCGACAGCCCGCCTGCCAGTTCAAGAGGAACTAAAGCTTTTCAATAGACAACGCGGCGGGAAACAGCGCCCTTTATGGGCAACAGTGGTGAATCGCCCCTCACATATTTAATTTTCCACCCACTTGTCAGTCATTAAACAACACACGGCAGATTTATCTTTATGAAATTATTATTGTGTAATATTGTATTTTAACCCACTAAAACATGCATGAGGTTTTGTTTGAATAACCTTGTGCAGAAAGCTTTTTGGACCATGTAGCAGTGCACGGTAAGATAAAACCGTGTCAACTGAAAGTGACGTGTAATACATCCACGCAGCTAGGTGGCGTTTGTTCGTTGCATAGTATCGAAGTATAAAACATTTCTGACTTGAACTTTGCTTGTTCATTGCAGTTTTTTCTTTACACCAACGTGGTGTGCTATATGTAGTAAATACAGAATCGTGTGCATGTATATAGTGTGAAATCTTCTTTGCTCGTCAGAAATCTATAAAGACAAATTTAAAATGTCTCCGAACGAGTCATTGCAGCGCCAGTTAGATGATTGCAGTCTACTTTTTTTAAACGCTGGAGGTGACATACATGTTAATATTAAAACTACATTCCCTCTTTTCATCAAAAATCTGGGCGACTGCTTGAGGTAAAATGAAAAGTACAATTATTTGAATGCTGTCAGGTGTGGTAACGGAAAATGTCTCTCTGTACTATTTCAATCTGCCTGACGGGATGAAAAGCATCATGACTGGTTGGGTGAATCACCATTCTATGATTTATATGTGCAGAAGCAATGTGAAGCGATGCAAGGAGAGAAATCTGGAAGAAGCTTCCCAGCTGCTCAGGAGAATATCGAAGAATCTGCTGGAGTCCCTAGAAATAAAGTACATGCTGCCTCTAATACAGTTAATCATCACCATGCAGCTGGAAACTCTGCAGGTCTCCACAGTCTTCCGGAAACTGGACCAGGTTGTTGCCTATTCTCTCTGGGATAAATGTGTACAGAAGCAGTGAATATGTTTTTATTTTCTTTTGTTTTGTTTTCCTAAACCACACCCAAAAACAGATGATGAAACATTTCTCAGAGATCAACCATTCTCTCGTTTTCGAAGAGGTCCAAAAGTGTTTGAATGCTATAATGGATTCGGATCAGGTACTATGTCATTAACGTAGCCGCTAGTTGGTTTATTAAGTGTATTTCTGATGATAGAGGTATGTTATAATCAGTTTATATTATTTATGTATGATGTCCAATAGATGTTGGAGGCGAAGGGACTTCAGACAGGTGAGTTTGACACTGACTGCTGATGTCTTGTAAAATACACTGTTATTGGGGTTTTTCCAAAATTTTTGTGGTGTATGTGTGATTATGGGCTCTCCACAGTTTGCATGTTCCTGGAGGACAGCACTGTGGGGCGGGAAGTTCTGAGACAGGCTTTCCCCTCTTTGCTCCACAAAGTGGACCAGGCATTTTCCAGCATCATGGAGCAGGAGGTCTTAAGAAATGGAGACGCATGTTATAATGCTGTCAAGGTTGGTCAGGTGGTCTGTGACACCAGTATCATGTTTGGAGTGGCTAATAAAAGGACCTGCATGGACGAGGCTCACCATCTAAATCCTGCACTCCCAGGTGTGTCTGCAGATGTTCCAGCTGTTGCCTGAACAGGTAACCCCTCTGGTGTGGAAGGATGGGGGCGCTGTCTCGCCGCTGCCAGGCATTTTGAAGTACTTGATGGATATTATCCTAGGAGAGGTATCAATCATGAGCTTTTACTCATAATTTAGAATACATTGCGTTAAGGGTTTTTGGGAACCATCAGAAACATATATATATGATATAATATCATATAAAGTTTGATTGATAGTGGACAGTTTTCATCAAAATCAGTATAATATTGATGTTTTGAAATGTAACAATAGTTGATCCCTGTGGGGAAATTCTCTTTATGCCTCCCCCAACTTGGTCTCTGTAGGTGAGAGCAAACTGGCTGTGAAGGGCAGCCACCCATAACAGTACTCACAAAGGTGGGGGTTAAGGGCCTCGCTCAAGGACCCACAAATGTGCTGAGGACGGACTCAAACCAGTGGCCTTCTGATCACAGGCACAGAGGCTTAGCCCACTGAGCCACATGCTGCCCTCAATATTGCACAAGAATTCTTTAAATGGGAAAATTAATGTAATGCATCATGTGTAACAGGGTCCTGCATATGTCAGCTACATAGGACATATGCTGTGATGCAGTTGAATTTGAGATGTTATTTTGTGGGGGAACAATTGCATCTGTTTCCCTGGTTTCGTATCTGTGCCCAGAGCTCCAGCAGAGACACCCGCTTACTGGCTGGCACGGCCATGGTCATGCTGAGCAACACCTCCCCGACGGCTGAGGGCGGAACCACAGCTGCGTGGAGCATGCTAGAGGTCACATGCCAAGGTCAGCCTGGTCAACAGCATCACCTACGGTTAAAGGCTTAGGTTAAGAGGAAAGCATTGTGCTGTGGACAACATTATGAAGCATTCTGCTTTTAAATAAACTTTATCTACATGGTCAGTCTGGAATCAGATTTATAATTCAACTTGCATTCCTAAAAAAAATCCATCCTACTGTGTTAATGAATAACGTATAATTGTTGCTCTGGATAAACCGTTCTGTTGGGCCACTTACTAAGTAGGACACAGTGTGGGGTTGAGTTCCTCACATTTAATTAATAGTGCTGCAGCATTTCTGATTCACATATGAAGTGAAATAATAATAATGATTAAGGTTAATGAGCATCTTTTATCAGAGCCCCGGGAACTGCGTGTGGGGGAGCTGAGGGTGCAGTGCAGGTCGGGGCAGGATTGTGTGGGGAGGCTGGCAGTGAGCAGAGGGCTGCTGTCATGCTGCCGCAAGGACGTGCTGCTCTGTGGCAAAGAGGTACTGATCCGGGTTGGGGGACCAGGCTATACCAGTGACTGTGTAATATGATGGGGAGGAACCTCTTAATATCATTCAGTAAGTTACACACAGAGCTCAAACAGGCCTCAGAAATGGAATAAACCTGTACTATTTTAACGTCTACTATTTTAACGTTTTTGTTCTTGTGGTTCCAGCCCCAATGTAGTGTTCATAATTTAAATAAGGTTAATTTAGTTCCTAATTTAGCCTAATGTAATTAAATAGCAGGAGCCTGTACTAAGAAGCAGGGTTACTGGCTTATCGGGGTAACTTGTTGAATTTAAGGTAGTCTGGGCAAAATGTGAGTGAACAAATATGAAATCCATTTAAACTGTGGTACCTTAAATCCGATAAGTTACCCCGATAAGCTAGTAACCCCACTTCGTAGTACAGGCCACAGGTTTTCAAACTTACTAGGCACAGTACTTGTGTGTGAAGTTGTCTGATTTAGCTAGTTAACTAGTCGGTTCAATAAACTGCAGTCACTTACAGGACATAGCAGTTGATAATATGTTTGGGATCTTATAGGTCTTTTGTAAACTTAAGTAGGCCTTCAGATTTTGCTCAGTTATTGTGTCTCTCCATTTGGTCCTGAACACAGGATGATTCTCTCTTTCTTAGAGATGTATACTTCTGGAGGGGCTGTTCCCAGTTGTTTCTGCTTTATGTGAGAAGAGCTTTGACTGTCACTACTATGTCTTTCAAGGTACATTGAACATGACCATAGTCTGGGGTCTGGGTCTTTTGCATGACTGTTGAGCCACTGCTGTCTCTCTCATTGTTGACATTGGCTTTTGACAGTACTTGTACTGTGGCTGAGGCAAGTGAAGGAGTGCCTCATGGAGTTATGGGACTTGAAGAGCGCCCCCTTGCTGCTGGAGGACTCCATTCTGTGTCGACAGCTTGTCCAAGTCGTTTGGAACATCGCAGAAAGCCCTGTAAGTTTCAGAACAGGGGTCACAGACGAGGTGCCTGTCAGATAAACCAAATTTGTAACTGGATGGTGAAAAGACAATTATCTGTCTACTCTCTGCTTGGTTTCTCCATTTTAAAAGATACTTGGATGTTTTTTCTCCCTCTTTGAAGTCGATACCCATGTTTAATTGTTAATGTCATCTAATTGGTGATTAATTATTTTCAGTATTTTCTCGATTTAATATTTATTTTTAATATTGATTAGATTGTACCATATTTTATAATCAACAATTTGTGAAGTTAGGGCTGCTCCGGTTTACTTGGCTAACACTATAACAGTCAAAATTCCCATCAAGGTCGGCTTATTGGGAGCCATGAGTACCTCGGGGCTACAGCTGCCTCTGTCTCAGGTTTGGCAATGTAACCTTCAGGTGGAAGGTGTGTCGGAGTCTGTGCATTGCTCCTTCCGCCTCCTGCTGGAGATCCTCGACCTGGAGCGGCGTCGCTTCCCAGAGATGGAGATTTCTCTGTACTCTTCCCTGCTGAGCTGTGTGGCTGCCCTGCCCTGGGAGGCAAAGGCCAAGTACTTCCCCCTTTGTGCACTCCTGCCGTATGTCGGCAGCGGCATGGTGAGTCGAAGCTTCGTGTGGCTTGAGTTGTGGATGTTAGTGAGTAATGTTTGCTTTAGCTCCCCCCACTTCCCTCTCTCATGCATGTAGCTCAACTCTCTGACACCTTTTTTTTTTCCCAACTTTATTTATTAGTTTAAGCAGTACTGAATCGAAACAGGAGATTCATAAGCATATATTGAATAATGTACCAATAATTCTTTTACAAAAATAGACTAGAACATACCCCATCAAACATACACGTACACAGAAACAACAAAAACATACAATAACACCGTCAGTTATAATAAGCATCAATAAATAAACCAAGAATTGAAAGTTATATGGGCAAAAATATACAGCGTACAAACATAAAAGTTATAAAAAAAAATAAATAATAAAAAAAAGTGTAAAATAAATAAATAAATACATAAATAAACAAACAAACAAGACAGGTGCCAGGGGAAAAGTCATGTCGGATTCATCCACGTCAGCGCAATAAGAATCACCAGC
>JABFEA020000043.1:37616780-37629078 GCA_019775915.2 Cyphomyrus plagiostoma
GATGGATGGCACTTAAAAGTATTAGCAAAAATCGAAAATCGCATCGCAATCGCAATATTTGTCAGAAAAACCGCAGTTAGGTTTTTTCTCAAAATCGTGCAGCCCTAACGTGTAGTTAAAAGCTTCAGCTGATAAACAAAAGAACATTAATGTAAGGCCGTATGTCCTGAGTTGCTCTTTTTCTCTTGGAAATTATTGCTGAAGCCTGGGAGAGGGGACATGACCTCCCTCGGGGCTGTGTGGCTGGCATGAGTCATATTGCTTTTTTGGTAAAAAAGAAACTGGCACCATGGAATTGTAAAACACTTAAGCTGTGTCCTTTAATACTCCGCTTTATTACAAGCATGTATTCAGTACCTGGGTCATGAAGAGCCTGAAGGCTTCCCCAGGGACGCCAGGGGAGACCATGGTACATGCTGTAGGCATTTAGGACACACCAGTTAGCCTAAGCACACGTTTTGACTGTGAGAGGGAATCTGTCGAAACCTTGGAAGAAAAATTGAATTCGACAGGCGGTGAGTGTGGGGTGCTACTGTAGACATGCATCTAATTTCCACGACCCTGTGCTGGAGAAGCAGAAATGGCTGGATCATGCGTATAATGACATTCTGACAGTTCTTAACTATAAATAATAATGGTTGTTTGTCCATATTGAAAGAGGTGTGGTACTATGGTATTCTGGGGTTTACCAAACGGCCAAGGGAAGCTGCCAGGCCTGCAGAGTCTCCTGCGTGTCTCAGCCGTGCTGGAGGGGGCGGTGGAGACGTGGCAGGGAGCTGGCTCTGTCATACTACTCTAATGCGGTACAATGGGCTGGCTTTTGGCCCGTGGCGCAGAAGATGATGCAGCAGTGCTGTGGTGGGACTCGTATGGGGTGGGTGGGCCGCCCCAACGTTTCATAACGGTGTCACGTGCAGGCGGGCGAGCGCTTCCGCAACTTGCACATGATCCGTCGTCACCGCGGAAACATGAACCCACATCTTGTTCTAATCGTCACGTGGGGGGAGGCGCGGGGGGGGGAGCGTAGTCAGGTCCAAAAGCGTCTGCAGAAGCCAGTCGAGGGCACAGCTTGATCACGGATACTTGTATTACCAAACATTTCCCACAACCAGAATTGGCCTGTTCCCTGATTCGCAGGGGGGGGGAAGATGAAAATAGCGGTGATAGCGGTCAGAATGAGGGCTGTACATGCTACCTTCCCATTGCCTGAGATTGTCTACATGCATTAATACAAGCTTTCGTTAACTTTAGCCCCAGAAAATCCACTTCTTGTGCTAGTTTGTGTTACGGGGATCAACCAAAATGGGGGGGCTTGGCTGATTTCTGATAGTACTTGACATATTTAGAGATTGTGTTCATGGAGATATTCACGCGTGCAGATGCGATCTACTTAGTCTACTTACCAATCTCCTAGTACCTGACTAATTAACTGAACAGTTCAAGTAATCTTTATCAGGTTAAGTGTTTTGGTAGCATCGTCCATGGCTGACCGCCACCTTCCCATTTGCTCAGGGGTCGCGACCTGCGACAGCAGCGCGAGCAGCGTGCCTACGAGAGGGAGATGCAGCGGATCACCTTGCCCCTGTCTGCGTTCTCCAACCCGGCCTGCGAAGTGACTGAGGAGAACGCAGTTGTCGTCAGTGGCGACCAGCAAACACCCTGCCAGGAAGGTGGGGCAGCTGAGGGCGGGACCCCTCTCATTGGCCAGGCGGGCACCCCAGGGGCATGAGTGACAGCTCCAAAACTGATTGGAACTGGTGACAATGGACCGTGAGGGGGGGTTAAAAGGAGGCAGTTTCTACAACATTCCCCCACAGTCCCCCCCAATTCTGTTTGAAGACCTCTGAAGAGGACTGTGATGGAACCGAGATAATCAACGACACACACTCCTCCAGTCAACTTTGTTTTCCTGATACTAATGCCTGTGTCTGAACTGAAGTGATTAGGGGGCAGAACACGAAACGGAATGCCCCCAGCAGGGATTTACTCAAGAGCAGATGAGTAATAAGTAATCATTTCAAAAGTGCATGTCAGGATGCTTGATAATGATGACAGTTCTGGCTGTCGGTATCTTTGTGCTGTACTTTTATGGCGAACTAAACCCTTCATGCGATAGAAATTTCAATGAAAAGAAAAACAGGTCTTGGCTGTTTAAATGAAAATCTCTTCTGGATTTTCATTGTGTTTTCATTCGAGGTGTGCTTAGCCGTAAGAAATCTCGCACGCGCAGTATGACACGATGCGTTAGAAAGACGGAGCAGAGCTGTTTGCGGTAATGTCAGACACCATCAGCGTTCAGTCGGCACCATATTATTTGAGAGCTGGACACTTTTGCTGAAGGGAAAAAAGAATTGCGCCCCACTTTTTGTAACAGGTACCCCAAGCTGTCTGTAGCGATCCTGCAAGACTAGTTAAGTCTGAGGAAGAGGGAAAACGAGCTCTATTTTTCTTTTTTTTTCTTCAATAAATATTTCCTTTTGCATTTTTTAAGGTTGTGTATTTTAACCATGGTTTGCAGCTTGTTGAATTGCTTCAGCGAAATATCGAAGGCTGTGCTTTGGGTCAGAGAAGAATCACCAGCCCTAGAGACTTAGTCAAAGGACAAAGGTCATTTTTTCACCCCTTAGATGCAATGGAAGCATCATGGTTGGTTAGAAGTCATTTTGACATGTGAATATAGCCACGACTGCACATTTAGCTGAGTGGCATTGGGTAATTTTGCCTTTGCAAAGCCTTGCCAAGGTGTTTTAGGTCCCCCCCCTCGTAAATCCTGCAACAGCCCATAAATGCCTGAGTCCTTGAGACAGCTGCGGAGTGTGGTACTACTGGTCTAAGGGTAGTAAGGAAGATAACAGCTCAGGTCACAGCCTGTAACTAATGAAACGGTTACACCTAATGTTCTATGGGGCATATAGACCATAGTCTTGTGGTGAATATCACATTCTAAGGAGCAATAATAATATCATCTTATACCACAAGCTGACTTGTCTCTCTGAAAATGACAGTGGTTTGGTCATTGTGGGAGTGGATTTGAATTTTTTCCCTCATAATCCATGGCTGTCCTGTGTCTCCTAAAACATTACATTAAACCGCAGTTTGTTTTTTGGTTTATTTCTGTTCGACTGTTCATATAATGTTCATGTCATGAAAAGCTGTTTCAAACTGGTATTATTGAAAGGGATTTAATCGGAATATTTGCATTGTAGAGTTTTTATACATGTTTGTTTGTGTCTGACTTTGTACACTTGCTGACATGCAATATGTAAGGTTGTTTGTGGTCCATTATATAACATGAAGTTAAATGTAACGGCCATAAATGTACTCCGTACAGTGAGTTGCTGTGGGCTGTTTCAAGGTTATGAATTTCTTTTGCCATTAAAAGGAGATCCAACAGCACAGCCCTTCTAACATCTGTTTGTCTAACTGAATCTGAAGCTTTCCAAGCCTCACTTTCATTCAGTTCGGATGGGGGTGTTTCCTGGATGGATTCAGGTTAACACCATTTTGGAGCTACGGCCATAAATCTTTTGGTTTTGAGTCAGTGCCCTTAATGGCTGCCTTGCCTCCCCCTGCTGCTATCACTAACACTGCCAATGATGGCAGCATGCTGAAAAATGCTGACATATTATTACTCTTCTTTCAGATCATTGCACCAACCTTGCCATACAAGTTATGACCAGTGTGACTGACAGAAAAAACAGAGTATCTCCTCTGCACCGGAAACCCTTAATAATAAGAGCTTTTCAAAAGCCTCTCTGTTTATTTTCTGAGCATATTCACAGATATCGGAGGTGCCAACATAAAACAAAAAACAAAACTACGTCGCAGCAGTCGATGCAGGACAACCCATTAAGCGAAATAGGCATCTGCCTAGTACATGATCTTCTGAGGGGGTGCCAACCACATTACAAGCTGTTGAAAAGATCAGGCGCTAAGCCAGGTTTACCCGGTGCTTGCCTTTTTTGAAGGTATAAGATACTCAGGGCTATAGCAACAATGCCCACAGCGCAAGCAGATTTTACTGTCTCAGAGTTGGGGGGGAGCGCTGGCGGTGAGGCTTGCCTAGGGTGCTACTTGTGCTTCTACAAGTACCGGCTGAAGTTCTAAAGCAGTCACACTTGTGGATACCGGGAGGCAAGCATATAATTATTTAGGCCTAATACAGAAAGAATCTTTAAGAAAGTCATTTGACTTTTTTGTTTTAAAGAGATCATTTTTATCACAAGTTAGGCCTGATATGCAGCAAATACAAACAAGCATATATTTCAGGCAGTTTATTCTAAATATTTACATATGACAACTGTTCAGGGTGAACAAGGTAACTAACGAAAACATGACAACTATGCCACGAAAAGTGTGAAAAGAGCGACACCTAGTGGTAAAATATCAAAATATCCATAGACTGCAAACAGAATCGCTAAAAATACCTACTGTATCAGAAGACAAATCAAGGGATTACGTTTGTTTTCAACATTGTTAGGGACCAAAATCAGCCCCAAACCCCCTTCCTCCCTGGTACTAAGTACATGGTTCTAAATAATAATCAAGTAATGCCATCTAATTTGAAAGGGTGTATTTTTTTCAATGACAGAACAGCAGTTCAATGTGGAGTTCTTACAGTTGCTCACGTATATAACACTACAACCACGGTTGCTGGAGTCCATTTCTGCATAGCGGATCTCTAGCATAATTTGTTCATTAAACTGCAGATGAAGCTTCCGGACTTGAATTAATTAGGATCAACTTAAATTATAATGATTTTGTATTGTATTCAAGAATGCATATTCAAGTTCAAATTCACTACTGATGTGTATTTTTATTTTTTATTTCCATTTTGAAACACCAAGGAAGAAATGATTTCAATACAAAACATGCATTAAGGGATTGTCAAAACATGTTTACAACTTTGTTTTTTTTTTTTTTTTTTTAATTAAGCATCCTATTTGGTGACAGAACACCGTAGTGATACACAGGACAGTGGTTACAATTTGTACCGCAGAAACAAGGGTAGCAACTATAACAAAAATTATTCACAGGTGTTCGTACATGATATTCCATCTGAATGATTACTCCAGAAATTAATACACCCAGTTTCCTCTTGAAGCCCCTGTACATAAAAAAAAAAAAATTCTGTATATTTTACGCAATTTTCTTTATCAAAAAATCAATCCAGTTTTATTAAAATCAGAAACACTTGGATTTATTGAAGTCCGTTAAAAAAACAAACAAAAAAAACAATAAGACAGTGATTTTCTATGGCACAGGAGATCAGGTAGTGTGGAAAATAACCCCAGATGAGTTAAACCTGGGCCACGTGTGCAAATTCTCCAAACAATTACACTGCTCCAGTTGACAATGGTGTGAGAAAAAGTGACTTTTCTGAAATTAAAGGCCGGTGGGTAGTTAAGTGAGCCTTAATATTGAACATTCCTACAGACACAATTAAATATTTATTATTTAAACTTGTGATGCCTAAAGTTCAAAGAACTTTTTGCTATAGGGTCCCTATTCTATAACAATCACGTCAGTGCATTTGTTTAAGATGGTTACACGGTCGCCATGGCAACACCAACTGTCAACAAATGAGTCTGTCTAGTTTTCCATGGGGCTGTGCCCTCACTGGCTGGACGACCAGGTGTCACCAATAGCTACACTGGTCTTGGTCCAGAGTATTAGTGCGACCTGAACCACTGTGGATACCAGCAAGGTAGCCGACCCCACATAGATAACAAAAAACAATATATATCACATTCACTTTGAGGTTAATACAAAACAAAGACGGTAAAAGGTCCCCAGCTTGGGGTCAAACTAGGAACCATGAAGTCAGAAACATGAAGACGGAGGCATTTTCACTGAAATAGTGGCACATTGCTTGAGGCATTAAATCTGGATTCCAGCATGAGATATATATATAAAAAAACAAGTCCTATTACTAAGAGCAAGTAATTCCTGTTGAAATGCTTCTCTCCTCCCATCCTGTTTCTTGGCCCGTTTCCCGAAGGCTTAATTGTCCTTACAACAACAGGACCAGTCCCACTATGTAAACACATCAAAGTCCATCGTGCCCCACGACATATTAGTGCATAAACAGACACGTGGTTCTAGTGTGTGTGTGTGTGTGTGTGTGTGTGTGTGTGTGTGTGAAGGAAGCGGGCTGGTGGGGGCTAGGTCTTGCTATCACCTTCTGAATCCCTCAGCCCTGCCCTGTGGGGCTCGTGGAGGTGTGGCAGACTCTGGTGCAGCTCCTCCAGCTCAGCGGGCAGAGGGATGCCCATCTCCTGGTTGAGCGCCAGGGCCTCGAAGCAATCCTCCAGCTTCTCAAATGGTGGTCTGGAAGGGCGAAGGGGCAGAGCTTAGGCTGAGCCTGGCGTTTATGGGTCATTAATATGTGAACTGGAGGTAAATTCCTGTCTTTTAACTATACTGTGAATAAACAAAATAAATCAATTTTAATATGTCATCATAGGTAAACACCAAGAACACAGACACGCAAACCAGTACCACCTACCGGTTCTCGGGGATGAGGTCACAGCAAGTCACAGCCAATGGGAAGAAAGCAGGTGGGCTGTCATCAGGAAGGAATTTCTCCTGGAACTTGGCCACGTTCAATCCAAAGTCCAAGGTTCTAGGTAGGCATTCTGGGTCTGCGTAAACCTGCCCAATAATCTGGGGAAAAGTATTTTTGGTGTGTTTCATAACTGCTTATTTTAGTTTGACTGGAATACCTCTACATGCAAAAAGGGCAGACAAGACTAGGACAGTTAGTACCCTGACAGCTTATTTACATACCAGAATCATACATGGGTGTTTTTCAAGACTATAACCAGAATTTATGATGGAATAGCATGCGTTAACAGTTCGCGAGAGAGAGAGAGAGAGAGAGAGAGAGAGAGAGAATAGAAAATGGCCACCATACTGATAAAAGGCTCACAACACCAAGAGCTCCTTTCTTGGTTACTGGCCTATTCTTTTCAGTTTCCTTCTACAGCATGACCAGGGGCAGGATAAGGTTATCACCACCATACAGGCTTCACAATTTACCGCAGGTGCTTCCACCCTTCGCAGCTGCTATTTGGTGGTGGGTGGGTGGTGTTCAACACAGGGTAACTGAGGAGAGAGATATAACCGAGGAGAGAGTTTTGGACAGGTGCTAAGGGCAGTTCTCACCTCACAGAGGACAATCCCAAATGAAAATATGTCCACCTTCTCGTCGTAGCGTTTGCCTGAGACACAAAGGGACATTATCCTCAGGGAGTGACTTTGATGCAACTGGGCTTAATTTGTCATTTACTTTCTAGGAGAGTAAATATCCTTCCTATAGTATTTCATGCAAAGATGGAACTACATTACGATGATGACAAGATAATGGAGGTAAACCGTTAATTATTCAACATACTAATGTGAGAATCAAAAGCTCATTTCATAGATCAGCCTTTTGACGGGAGCATAGAGTATTGTTTGATATCACAAGCTTTGGTACATCTTCCCAGCCCAAGGATCTAAGAAGCTGGAGAGATAAAGGAGAAGGTGTTCACCTCACCGTTCAGCATTTCTGGAGCCATCCAGTATGGGTTCCCCACCACGGTGTAGCGCTTCTTGCGGTCAATCCTCCGAAACGTTCTTTTCTTGGTGTTGGGCTTCTCCGGAGGGGGGTGCCGGACCTTCTCCTCCACAACTAAGCGGGAAAGGCCAAAGTCGGCCACCACCACTGTGTTGTCCTAGTAACAGGGGGCAAGTGAAATTAGGATATTTCCATGGCATTTTTGACACTGGTATCCAAGTGATCACCAGCCACTGCTATTCATTAGCCTTCCGATTACACACACACACACACACACACACACACACACACACACACACACACACACACACACACACACACACACACACACACAGTAATTTTATAATTAATATCCTACACCTGACGTTTATAAAAACTACTGTGAATATGCATTCTTAATTTCAATCAGGCTTTAGTCTACTTTGAGACAGCCATTGTTAAAACCAGAAATGATGTATGACAGATAGAAATCTCTCTCATACATCTACGTCAAGTCAGCAAGTCTCATCTACTCCCCAGCGGATTAAAACAAATGTTCTGGATATGCAGCCTCCAAGCTGGAGACGGGTAAAAAAACAAACAGAGGCAAGATGATCCAAGGAAATCCATATCTGTCTCAGATGTGATCAGAAAGGAAATAATAATTCCTGTGTCATCTTATTTTTTGGTGTCCAACTGATAAAACTTGGACTGGAGTGCCAGTTCCAAAATCTCACAAGAGAGAAAAAAAAAATGTTTCATCAACAAAAATTGGCCCTTATGATGCACATCAAAATTTATAAAACTAAAAACCCAACACTTCTCTTCCTTGAAGACTCTGTCAGCTATAAGATTCTGTTATCTATCCATCCAGCCATCCATCCCACACTCGAAAGTCATACTTATTAAACACCGATGACATGACAGGTAAAAACTAGTGCTATCTGACTGTTTGAAACTGACATTCCCCTGACCGCCTCCAGGCCTCGCGGAGCTGTCTGGGAGGGGAACACCTCCGCATTGATGGCGGTAAACACACTGGTAACAGCGGCCAATTGGCTCACGGGGATCTTCCCACGCTACACCGTGGTGCATGCTAGTCAGACACAAACATCTCCTCCCTTTTTTAAAAGGGGCCCACACTATGTCAAAGGCTCAGAAGCAAGCTGAAGCCGGTGTAGTTAGAGTGTAATTATGGTGTAATTAGAAGCTCAGAGCAGTGGAATTGAGAACTTTCTGGGGCTACAGTATTACATTATTCCTGGCACTCTGCGTAACAGTATTTTTCCTGAGATATTCCCGGTTTTATGGATTTTCCCATAATCTGCATCTAACCAGGACAATGTCACACGTACCAGTTTAACCAAGCAGTTGTGCGAGTTGAGATCTCTGTGGATAATACTCCTCGAATGCAGATAAGCCTGGTACAGACACACATACACAGAACAGTAAACAAAAAGTTTATGTACATGATCATAATACCACAGAAGTTAGAAGTACATGGACAGATTTGACACAGACACACTGCTTTCTCCACGGGTTGTCTTTCAACAGACTTGTATTTGTCGGTTCAGACTGATATCTCCCCCCCCGGCTCCTGTCGCCATCCTCGTTCCCTACAGTCTTTGTGTGAAACCTGAACCAAAGCTGGTCTCCCTGGAGACCAGTAGGGACTGGGAGGAGGGGCATGTGAGCAACGTTAACCCTTCGCTTGACCACTTGGGGGCACACTGGCTTTTGTCAGAGCAGTTTCCAAGTGGTTGACCAGCTCACCATTCCAGAAGCAATGCCTTTGGCAAAACTGACTCTCTGTTGCCATGGAAAGGGATCCTAGAAAAGAAAAAAAAAAGTAGCAGTGAGGCAAATGCCGCCTTGCATTTTAATCCAGCAGCATGAAAACATGACACATTTCCTCACCCACCAAGGTAAAGGCTGCATAAACAGCACAATAAAACATTTTATAAATACTTCTACATAAAGATGCCTAGTTGTGCGGCACTAACATGCATTAGAATTAAACCCTGCCTTCATCCCAACACACAGTCAGCATTGTGTGTGGACCTAGAGTGAATCCATTAGGCGTGTAAATGGGTGTCAGAAATGGGGCGGCAGATTCCACCCTCCCTCCTGAACAAATGAACGAATTAATGAATGAATAAAAAATGAGCCTGTTTCTTCTCTTTTATGAATCCATGCATTACTGAGGTCAATTAGGTCAGATGAGGACGAACCCTTACACCCCCCCACAATGTTGAACTCCTTCCACTGCCAGTGGTGTTAACACAATTGAGGTGGTACGCACCATGTCCCTGATGAAGTCCTTCAACGTTCCCCCCTCAATGAACTCCGTTATTAAATTCAGCTTCTTGTCCTTGTACAGCACACCAATAAACTTCAGGACGTGGGGGTGCTCCAAACTTCTCATCACCTTCACCTGATGAGGTGGAAGACAAACATTCCTAAGGCGTTTCGGCATTCCCAGAATAACCACATCACCTGCCGTGCTTTCAGTCCCATCCCACTCCGCGACAAAACGGCTAAAAAGTTCTCGTGTGTTATGATTACTTTTCTCTTCACGAAGCTTGAAGCAATCCACCTGTGAATGATATCCAACCTGCTTGTGATCCTGGACAATAATGTCTGCATGTGCAAAACCAACCGGCTACTTGGTGGAGTCACGATGCTCTCCCCAGAGCAGCAGCACTGACCTCCTTCAGGAAAGTCTTCTGCGTCTCCTCATCACAGCGAATGAGCTCTTTCATTACCATCACCTCCCCAGTCGCTTTATGGGTCACCTGTCACAGCATATTGTAGCTGGTCACCATCACTGTTCATTTTAGCCCATGTAATACTTATCTAATTAAGATGAACGAAGAATAAAAAGGTTGAATGACCTTTAAGTGCCTTTAAGTGAAACTGCTAGAACATACTTTGGCTCAGACAAACAGCTGTATTGCCACAGAGCCATAGGCAGTGTCGGGGCAGCTGCGTACCTTGATGGCCTGGCCAAAGAAGCCCTTTCCCAGCACTTCACCGTGGATCAAGTCACACGGCCGGAAGATGCGGTGGGAACAACTGCTCATGGAGCGCAGCGACTCTGAGCGGCCGATGTCCCCAGACAGAAGGGGGCGCTCCTTCGGCGAGGTCGGCCCGGGAGACTTACAGATACTGTTGCTGCGCCTGTTACTCAGCAATAAAAAGGCAGAACTCATGTTAATATTCATTGTATTTTAGAAGCTTTGTAATTTACTGAGAAAACAAATACTAATCTGAAACATTAACCAGTCACCTTACCGATGACCTTTCCCATTACTGGGAATACTTAAACTGTGGAAAATCATGGGAATATCCTGCTTCATTAAATAAGTGTGCGGGATGTTGATGGGAATAGAGTATAAAAAGATTAAATATGGCCACCCCCACTCGTCCTCTCTTGCTGGTTAACCAAACATTCAAACTTCAAACCTTGTACGTTTCCCTGGAATCATTTGTGCTGCAAACTTTATCTAATACAGGTTTCTGGGACTTAAACCAGCAGCCTTCTGGTTTACATGTTCACCTGTTATGCTACCTGCTGGTTAAGTATCACATCTCTTATTGCGACTTTGCCTTGTACCTTAACGACCTCCTGTTCAGGGTACAGTCGTCAACGGGGGCGCGCCTCTCAAGAACAGCATTGGTGGGCGATGAGAGGCGCATCCGGGAGGTGGCAGGTGCCCCTAGACTCGTGTGCGAGGACCCCAGGCGGAGTCTGTCCAGCCGCTGCCTGACAGGGTCGTACTCTATGAGCAGCTGCAATGTCTGACTGGTCCGGTGGATCAGATCCTTCATCTGGGAGAGCCAATGAGAGCAGAGAGTCTTAAGTGTCTCAGTCTCTCCCTTCCCTTCTCTCTCTCTCCCTCTCTTCCCTCTCTCCCTCTCTTCCCTCTCTCCCTCTCTTTCCCTATCACAGACACACCTGAACCTAATAACCCTTAATTAAAAAGCAGTCCAGAATCACAAAGCATCAGGAAATTGTAATTTTGAACTCATGCACGTATAAGCGGCAGGGTACAATAAAAAGGCAAATGGCAAGATTATAGATGCATCACATCCGTATAAAGTAGAGGTGGGTCACCTGTAAACGATTAGTGCAATGTTTCTCAGGGTGAGCACAAGACCATTTTCAGCATTACCACTGCCTGACCAGCAGGTGTCAGTTCTTCCAGGCAAAAGTTGCAAAGCCCCACTCACAAATCATTTCCTCATTCAACAAATGTCCAGATGAATTCGCTTGTATTAAAAAACAGCTGCTAAAAATTTAAACAGACTTCAAGCAATGCATTGGTAACTGCTCTCAATTATGTGCATCTGACATTGCACATTAGACCTTATTAGACCTTTTTTTTTTTTTTTACTCTTTAAAATCTGAAATTTTTAATTGTGCATTCTGTGCTTAAGTCACCTGCTTTTCCAAAATGGGTGGAAATTTGCCGGAATGGACCTAGAACTGAGCTGTGGAGGACTACAATTACTATGAATCTAACTAACTATAAAACTACATCTTATTACATCCATCCATCCATCCATCCATCCATTGTCCAAACCGCTTATCCTACTGGGCCGCGGGGGGTGCGGAGCCTATCCTGGAAGCAACGGGCACAAGGCAGGGAACAACCCTGAATGGGGGGCCAGCCCATCACAGGGCACACTCACACACCAGTCACGTACACATGCACACCTACGGGCAATTTGGCAACTCCAATCAGCCTCAGCATG
>JABFEA020000043.1:37676461-37692953 GCA_019775915.2 Cyphomyrus plagiostoma
GGGGGCCTGGGGTTGTCCCGTCCTTGGCTGCTGTCTGGGCTCTCATCGGCCGTGGTGTACGCCTGGAGGGGGGGGGGGTCCCTGCTGCCGGGCTGCCTGTGGTGCCCTTGAACACCCTGGTTGGCCGCCCCTGCTGGCTGTGCGGGGTCAGGGATGGTGACTAATTGGGGCCAGTTGGTGGAGGCCCTTCTGCCCCGGACCCTCTTTCCTTGGTGGGGGGGTTGCGGGCGGTACTTGGGGGCTCGCCGCCCATCCCCCCTCTGCGGGCCTCCCTGTACGGGGGTTGGGGTGGGCGCCCCCTTGGTCCCTCGCGGGTTGGGCAGGTCATTGTCTCGGGGACACGTGGCCGTAGGCCTTTGTGCTGGGGGGGTGGTGGGGTGGCCTCGGTTGCCGTCCGAGCACATCCAATGACAAATCAGTTCACACCTACACTTGCACACACAAGAATGTTTGAGCGATCAATATCATTATTATTATTACTGTTTTGCGTGTGCTAAAGATATAGGAATTTAAATATACATGTATATATGTAGGAACACGTGTGTGTATGCTACATATACAGTATAATCCCGATTTGTAACATTATTGATTATTATTATTATTGATATTGCTGTTGTTATAATTTTTGTTGTTTGATGTCCTTAAAGTAATGATTGTTATCGGTAGGATTCTGGAGGTCATACTCCTTCTACTACCTGACTATATTCTCATTTGAGGTCAACAGTTGTCAATCCCTGCTGTAAACAGCAGAGGTAAAGCCTTGCTTCCCCCTCTTGAGTCATGTAATGGTTTACCTTGTGGGGATGGTTTAAGAAGTCATCCACCCTGAGATTTCCATTAAGAGATTCGCGGGAGCCAGTACTATTTTTATACCTATTGTTGATGCCTATTGCACAGACATGCACCTTGGCGAGTTGAGGTGTTATGGAGGAGAAAAGAGGGGTGGAGCAGGAATCAGATCCCTGAGGAAATGGTGTCCCTTCTGATCTCATTGACATTAATCTTTTTCATTGTGCACATTAAATGAAAACATAATTACCGGCTCACTGCTAAGATGCTTTATGCCCTGGCCCTCAGCTGTATCAGCTGAACTGGTTTGCAGTGTCCAAGCAAAATCAATACAAGCTGAAGTCTAATAGCATTTAAACTTATACTTTAGCTGTGAAACACAACTCTAGTTATTAGATCAAATTTGTACTTATTAAACTGTCGCATTATTTACTTTCTGTTTGAACTTGCAATTATACCTTCTGCGGACACCCTTTGAGTGATTTTTAACTTTTTCCTGCCCAGATCTATGTGACTCTGTACTGGAGATGGAGCTGGATGATTGATGGATGGATATCATAAATAAATTAATTTAAAATATTGGTTTTTAAAAAAAGAAAGTCAGCTGATTTAATTAATAAACTAGCCATTGAATGTATGTGTATGTTTATATGTATAAATGGAATTAAGACACAAGCTGTTAATATTAATAAGGACCTTGTAAACAGAAATAATTTGGTGGATATGCAAAAATCCTCTTATTTTGTACTTTGACATTAATTGAGAAATCAGTTTCTCCTGGTGACTTTAGTAGTTTATTTTTTCTTAAAATATAAAATACAAATGACTCGCTCCTTTACTTAAGGATGTTTGCTTTTGGGGAGAACCTTGGAGGCGGAGGACATGAGAGGCAAGTGTATGTCCCAAAATTCCATGGATGGATAGTGCAATTTGGAAAGTATGTGACAAACTCCGGCTGCCAAAGCCAAGAGTGTTAAAGAGCTCACGCATTCCACATCTAAGTCTCCTGGGGGGGTGGGGAAGTGGCTCTTGACAGTGAAACAGAAAGCAGCCAGTTTGGGAGGTGTTTGGGGAGGTTTTTTCTGAAAGCACTTCCGTCACATTACTGCACAGCAGAAGGGACTTGGACAGGTTGGGCCCACTAAGATGTTGCGGCACGATATACAGGTTTTTTCTTCTGTAGAAAGTTTAATTGCTAGCAGGTAGAGATTTGGGTTATCCCTTCCCCTATAAAAATGAGCATTCTTAGAATTGGGTAAGAATGTGCAATCTCTAAATATTGCTTTGCTTTGTTTGAGTGTCCAAATAATGATGCACCATTTTTCAAACATACCCCTGATGTTGGAGGTAGTGTGATGGCTTACACCACCTGGGTAGGAGATTCAAATCCAGCTTCTGCTCTGTGTAGGATTTGCATGTTCTCCCCATGTAATTCAGGTTTTAATTCTTCTGGGACTCCATGCTGGTTGGTTTACTGGCATCCCTAACTTACATAGTGCGTGATTGTGCATGTATATGTGCCCTGCCATAGGTGGGCAACCAGTTCAGCCTTGGACCCTATGCTGCCTGGGATAAATAGAAGCTGGAGGGATGTATACTGGGTACATGTAAAAAAAACTGCCACTTTCATCATTGCTAGCTAATTAATGATTGTGTCTGTTAGCTGTATATGAAATACAGAAAAAGTACAACCCACAAAGAAATTTTAATTATAAACTGTGGCTTAATTAAGCTTTTTAAATATTTTAAATAGCTTGGCGTAAGTATCAGCAGACATGAAATCTTTCTTGTTTTATCCTGAATTTATCATTAATATTTGATAAGTGACTAAATATAGTCTTAAACAATATTTGCTATTCAAAAGCTTATAGGCTAGTAATCCCTCCTTACTGAAAACAATATAGGTTTGATTTAATACTATGGAAGAAGTTTCCAAGTTGGCTGGGGGGTGGGGGGTGGGAGTGAACCTTACAAGTACCCTTGGCCTTCAGCAAAGGGATCACTAGAGTGTGGGACTCAGTGAGCAGGAGGTCAGAATAAAAACACCCCTATTTACAGCAGGTGGAGTGGAGTCAGTGGCAGGTCCCAAGTTGGCTATCTACGATCAACGTTCACACTGCTCTCCAATTACAGAGCACTCTTGCAAAAAAGGTCAAGGAGACTCTGTGGTTGGCGCAGACAGTCTATGTCACTGCATCGGATCATGCTGCAGGCTGCTGCCTAAGAGGGTCACTCATTCCGTTTGTTCTGACGTTGGGGCTATTTTTACATTTCCAGTGAAACCTTCAAAGTTAAATTATGTCACAGGCAACATATATCGATAAAATAGTCAAATCCCCTTACACGCATGGATTTGCTGAATAAGTTAGGAAAGCAGGATATCTAGCTTGGGTAGAATCTCACTCACTGCCAAAAGCCAACTGATAACAACTGAAATGTAGTAGTGAGGCTCATGAGACAGTTTTGACTGACGATGAAAGCAAATACAAAAGCCAGAAGTTCTGGCTTCAGTTTGAGGAAAACATATGACCAAATATAAGGGGTGTTGGGTTGTAGGGGCTACAGCAAAGGGCTGCCACAGACTGTGGTGTGGACATTAGACTCTTGGTGCTTGGCCAAACAAAAATTAATTTATCGGTATTTATTTTAGTGATCATTGCTGACACACCACAGCAAAATGTGTCCTCTGCATTTAACCCGTATGTGACATCATGACATAGCAGGGAGCAGCTAATTCTGCACCCAGGGAGCAGTACCTTGCTCAGGGTACCACAGTGGTGCCTTGCTGGCCAGGGTATTCAAATCTGCAATTTTTTAATTACAAGTGTGCTTCCCTAACCATTAAGCCACCGCTGAGGCATAGTGAAGCCTCATACCTTCAGGGCTCGAATCCCACTCCTGGCTTTGAGACTCTGGGGTGTGTTTGTTCTTCCTGTCTCTCTGCATGTTTCCTCACACAGCCCAAAAAGATGTCTTAGTTGTCTCTATATTGCCATTATGGTATGAATGTATGCCCTATGATTGTCTGCTAACCTCTGATCCTTGGGAGGGGTGTCAGGCAGCACTAGATAAATACCATGGATGCAGATGTGGATTAATGCATAGGCTTCAGCCTAAGGTCCTGGCAAAATCAGGGGTTCCTCCCTGGCTGTTGATCTATACCAGCTACAGTTGGCAAACTGACCCCAGCCTCTCTAGCAGCCTGCACAGTGATCATTCATTTTGATAATTCATTTAAATTTACTGACTGGATGGGCTGGTCACATACCTTCAATCTGACCCAGCACACCACCACTCACTGGCCTATAGTGATCTTACACTCTTGACTCTGGCCTTTCATTTTTCATATGAGAAACTGAATTTGAAAAGCCCATAGTAGTGGGTGATGTGAGATTACATTATTGCTGCCAGTTGGATGGAATGTATTCTTACTCTGTCTCTATTTTACAATGGAAAATATTTTTTGCTAACAAACAGGCCACAGTTACAGTGTATCATCAAACAAGGCTTTCAGAAGCAAAAGGCTGTAAAGTAAATCGATGGCTGACAAGGCAATAAATCAATGTCATTCTTTAGCAATACTGATCATTTTGGTATTGAGAAGAAAAAAATGTCTCCATTGAACACAGTCTTATCTTTGCCTTTTGTGCCCTTGTCCCCCACCCCCAACTTGAAGCGCTTCTTCCACACCGGTCCCGAGAACCGGCAGGACTGGTTACCATATGCCCTCCTCTACCAGCTGATGCCTGTCAGAGTGAGTGGAGAGCCTTTATATTTGCGATCTTCAGCCTTCAGTGCTACATTGAAGCGTTTATTCCCTGCCTGTCTGCACCTCTGCCTGCCTGTTCCCCTGACCTCTGTTCTGTTCTTTTTTGACCTCCGATTCTTAGCCTTTGGAGTTGCCAAATTGCCCGTAGGTGTGCATGTGTGAGTGACTGGTGTGTGAGTGTGCCCTGCGATGGGCTGGCCCCCCATCCAGGGTTGTTCCCTGCCTCGTGATCGTTGTTTCTGGGATAGGCTCTGGACCCCCCACGACACAGTAGGATAAGCGGTTTGGAAAATGGATGGATGGATTCTTAGCCTAGCCCTCTCACTACTGACACTGATCGCCTGACCCCTGCTTGTCCCTGGATTACAAGCCCTGCCTATGCCCCTAGATACCGACACTGATCGACCGACCCCTGTCTGTTCCTGGATTACGAGCCCTGCCTATTCCCCTAGATACCGACACTGACCGACCGACCCCTGTCTGTTCCTGGATTACGAGCCCTGCCTAATCCCCTAGATACCGACACTGATCGACCGACCCCTGTCTGTTCAATCTCCTCTTTTTTTGGATTTTCATTTCTGTCCTACTGCTCTCTCTCCCTGGTTTGACGAGGAAGATAATAAAGCCTATTTTTCCCTTGGACTGATCCGCTGTTGCGTCCTGCTTATTCTCCGGTGCCCCACAGTGACAGAAGATCTCGCCTTTGGGATGTACCCTGCGGATTGATTGGACCTTCAGCTACTCGCTGGTACTCTGCCTGGGCGACATGAATCTGCGCTTGCGACGGCTCTAATGACTCAGGCACAACATGCTCTTTCGGTTCATCCTTCCACTGTCACCCCGAGCAGTGAACCCTGATTGCTCCCACCTCCACAGTATAACGGTGACCTAGGAACCTGTCGCTCTTTCTGTCACAGTGCTCCCTGATTTTCAGGTTGCAGCCTTCTGCATTTCCTTCAGATCACACCCGGGTTGCTTACATAATTTCCTTGTTGACCGGACCCGCTCGCAAATGGGCGACTGCAGCGTGGGAAACTGTGGCACCTTTTTGTACTACCCTGCCGGGATTCACTGCAGAAATTAAGCGGGTTTTTGATTGCTCGACACATGGCAGAGAGGCAGCACACGAATTACTCCAGCTCCGTCAAGGTGACCACTCGGTGTCTGATTTTGCCATCGTTTTTCAGACCCTTGCGCTGTTCATAGGCTGGGATATGCAGGCTCAGTTTGATGCGTTTTAAAACAGGCTGTCTGAAAATGTAAAAGATGAATTAGCATCCAGAGAAGTGCCAGCCTCATTTGAAGAATTAGTAAACCTCACTATTCGCATGGACAACCGCTTCTGTCAGCGCCACAAGGAATGTCACAGAATGTTTGATGTTTTGGGTGTCCGAGAAACAGCTGGTATGAGCTCTCCTGAGCCCCACGCTGAAGCCATGCAGGTGGACCGAACCTGTTTCTCCCCTGCAGAACGACAATGGCAATGGACCGTCAATGCCTGTCTGTATTGTGGGCAGATGGGACATTACATTTCAAAATTCCCAGTAAAAGGATATCAGTGAAGAGGAGGGTCCTGGTGGGTGTAGCTCCAATATTTCCCTCCTCCATTCAACGCACTTTCCTTCCGGTGCTGCTTTTCTGTGGTGAGATCCAGCAGCCCTTGCCTGCCCTGGTGGACTCAGGAGCGGATGACAATTTCATCGACACCACGCTGGTCCACCAGTGGAGTCTGCTTACCATGCCGGTTCAGACACAGTTGGTGGCCCATGCGCTGGATGGACATCAAATGGCCACCATCACCCGCGCTACACTTCCAGTGAGTCTTCTATTGGGGGTAATCATGTGGAGGAACTATCCTTGTATTTGATTGATTCTCCCCAAGCACCTATAGTGTTAGGCCACTCCGGGTTGGTTAAGCACAATCCTCACCTCGATTGGAAGAAGGGGTCCATTATGAGTTGGAGTTTTTGCCATTCACAGTGTCTCCGCACAGCTCTCCCTTCATTGGTTCCAGAGGAGAAGGAGGAGTTTCCTGACCTGTCTTTGGTTCCTGCCGCCTACTTGGACCTGAAACAGGTATTCAGTAAGGCCTGGGCATCCTCTCTTCCTCCTCATCGACCTTCTGACTATGCGTCGATTTATTACCGGGTACCTCACCTCCTAGAGGTCGTCTGTACTCCCTATCTGCCCCTGAGAGGAAAGCTATGGAAAATTACATAAATAGTGCTCTAGTGACTGGAATTGTTAGCCCATTGTCTTCACCAGGCTCAGTGGGGTTCTTCTTTGTAGAAAAGAAGGACGGGACTCTCCGGCCTTGTATTGACTACCACGGGCTGAACCAGATTACCATTATCATTATCCGTTACCCCTGTTTTCCTCAGTTCTTGATGTGCTACAGGGGGCTAGCTGGTTCACCAAACTTGACCTACGAAGCGCCTATCATCTAGTCAGGATCCATGAGGGGAATGAGTGGAGCACCACTTTTAACACGCCCTCTGGGCATTACGAGTATCTAGTTATGCCTTTTGGATTGACCAATGCAATGGCCATGTTGCAAGGGTTGATTAACGACGTCCTGTGAGACATGTTACACAGGTTTGTCTTTGTGTATCTGGATGACATTTTGGTGTTTTCTCGGTCCAAACAGGATCACGTTATACATGTGCGTGAGGTCCTCCAACTCTTATTAGTTAAGGCGGAGAAATACGAGTTTCACCGGCAGTCGATCTCCTTCCTGGGTGTTATTCTCGGGGAGGGTTCGATTCGGATGGATCCGGAGAAGATCAGAGCCGTCGCAGAGTGGTCTCGGCCCCACAACCGGAAGGAGGTACAATGTTTTTTGGGGTTTGTTAATTTTTACAGGCATTTTAGTAAAGGATACGGCACTGTTGTGGCCCCTCTCATGTCAATCATCTCTACCAAGGTCCACTTCCAGTGGTCCCCAGTGGCTGAGCAGGCATTTCTGGCTCTTCGCAGAGATTTCACCTCGGCTCCTATTCTCAAAATCCTCGATCCCTCTCGACAGTTTGTGGTGGAGGTGGACGCTTCCAGCACTGGCATAGGGGCAATTCTTTCCCAGCAAAACGTGACAGACAATAAGGTGCATCCTTGTGCTTTCTTTTCCCATAAGCTTACCCCAACCAAAAGGAACTACGACATCAGTAATCGAGAACTGCTGGCAGTCCGCCTGGCCTTGATGGAGTGGCGGCAGTGGCTCGAGGGCACTAAGGACTCATTCCTGATCCTCACGGACCACAAGAATCTCAAATATCTTCAGTCGGCAAAACAACTCAATGCACGCCAGGCTAGGTGGTCACTATTTTTCAACTGCTTTAATTTTCTTATCTCCTTCAGACCGGGCTCCAAGAACCCCAAGCATGATGCCCTGTCGTGGCAGTTTGGAGAGGAGGGCTCTCAGGAGTGCCCGGGGCCAACTCTGCCGGAGAGCCGCTTCATTGGAGCAATATCCTGGGGGGTCGAGGAGGCTGTCCAGGCTGTTCAACGATTCGTCCAGCCCCCAGGGGGTTGTCCGACTAACCTGCTCTTTGTCCCTGACTTCCTACGTTCCCGAGTCTTCCAGTGGGGACATGACTCCCTCTTAGTTTGCCATCCTGGCATACATCGCTCCCGGGCACTTCTCAGACAGCGCTTCTGGTGGCTTACCATGCTGCAGGACATCCGTGGTTACATCGTGGCCGGCCTGGTGTGCGCTTGTATTAATAATCCCTCCCGTGCACCAGCAGGTCTATTGCAGCCTCTTGCTGTTCCCCGACACCCCTGGTCTCATATATCCTTGGATTTTGTAACAGGCCTTCCCCTGTCCAGAGGTTTCACAGGAGTTCTCAAGATTGTGGACTGCTTCTCTAAGGCTGTGCATTTTGTTCCTGTTCTCAAGCTGCCTTCAGCTAAGGAGACGGCTCAGTTATTGGTGGACCACGTCTTCAAGCTGCACGGTCTACCGTCTGACATTGTTTCTGACAGGGGTCCACAATTTGTTTCCAGATTTTGGAGGGAATTCCGTAGGCTGCTTGGTGCCACCGTGAGTCTGTCCTCTGGATTCCACCCGCAGTCCAATGGATAGACAGAGACAGCTAAACAGGACTGGAGCGGATGCTAGGTTGCATGGCCTCGCACTCGCCTGAACCATGGAGTGGTTTCCTTTCTTGGGTGGAATACGCCCATAATTCTCTGCCTGTATCCTCCACAAGTATGTCACCGTTCCAGTGTTCTGTTGGTTATCCATCTCCCTTATTTCCAGCTGTGGAGGAGAAGGTCCTGGTGCCATCCTTCCACCGGGTAGTCATGGATCGCTCAGGGGAGGCCCCTATGATATCACGTGGTGCTCCCCTGCCATGCCCCCAGGGTTTCCCTAGAGTCGAGCAGCGGCTAGAGCACTTCTTCCACATTGGTCCCAAGAACTGGCAGGACTGGTTACCATATGCCCTCCTCTACCAGCTGATACCTGCCGGAGTGATTGGACAACCTTTATATTCGCGTCTGGCTCGTCAGCCAGATGCGAGATCTTCAGCCTTCAGTGCTAAGTTCGAGCATTTATTCCCTGCCTGTCTACACCTCTGCCTGCCTGTTCCCCTGACCTCTGTTCTGTTCTTTTTCGACCTCTGATTCTTAGCCTATCCCTCTCACTGCCGACACCGATTGCCTGACCCCTGCCGGTCCCCGGATTTCAAGCCTTGCCTGTTCCCCTGGATTCCGATGCCGATCGCCTGACCCCCTGCCTGTCCCCAGATTCCGAACCCTGCCTATTCCCCTAGATACTGACACTGATCGACCGACCCCTGCCTGTTCATTCTCCTCGTTTTTTGGATTTTCATTTCTGTCCTACTGCTCTCTCTCCCTGGTTCAATGAGGAACATAAAGCCTGTTTTTCCCTTGGACTTATTCCTCCTTATTTTCCGGTGCCCTGCCGTGATAGGAACTCCAGTGTCTCTATGGATTGTGGGATCAGATATTCCTCCTTGTGACTTGTGTCCCAACAACACACTCCCCATCCTGACACAAATGCAATTCATTCCTGATCCAGTGACATAGCTGAAGGCCCACAACATAGGCTTACAGACATTGGAACCCTCAAAGATTGCTTGATTGCTTGATACATGAGTTAATGGAATCAATTTGGACTTTGCATGACCTATAGCTCTGACACTGGGACCAGTTTGGAGATTGTGTATCTTATGCAACTGACACTGGGGGACCAGTATGGAGATTGCATGATTTATGTTACTGTAACTGGGACCAGTTTAGTGATGGCTTGGGTGACATTACTGTCACTGGGACCAGTTTGGAGATTGCATGGGTTATGTTACTGTCACTGGGATGAATAATTTGGACTTTTGGTTCTGTACATATTGGGACTGTATTTGTTGTTACAATCAGCATTAAACAAGTGTTTATTTTTACAGAACCAATACAGTGATATTCAGTTGGCCCTGATTAAATTTCTACCATACCTGCATAATCTGCAGTGCTGTGGTTGTCATGGATGAACACAGATGAACGTCTGTCACGAAATGGATGCTTTGAGCCATGGGTGAAAATACTGCATCTCAAGGTGACAGCTGGCAGACCAGGTCTATTTTAGATAAGTAAAATTTCCTCCATAAGACATATACTACAGCAGCTCTTTGCGATACAGCATGAACGGTCAGAATTGAAAGTAGTATATGTACATCCAATTTCTGTTCTGTGCTACAGCATATTAAATAACTTTGACGACTGTTTTGGAAAAATCAATACTTTGATCAGTGCATCTCTAAACACCGTGACTAATTTTGTTAAATGCGGAACCTTACTATACTTCGGTATACAGGGGATATCAGAATTACTATACTAAATATTTTCCAGATACAGCAGCGGGAATTTACATAAGCAAACAAAACTCCATCGCGTAATGATGGGGAATGACTTTGCAATTTACGGCACTAGAGTTATATCAAACAAAGATGTTCTTAACGAATAAGACACAAAACTAAAAACACATTGCAGAGTTTTTTCTGTACTGTGGGTAGTGCTGAGAGTTACTACTTTACGCGCAGCTCCTTTGAATTGACGCTTCTGTTTTATGGCAGGAGGTGAAAGCGTGGAAACCAGCGAGGTGTTTATCGCTACTAGCTTCCTGCTGCGCTGAAGCGGGGTGCGAGAATCTCAGTGACTCGCCACAAAACACCACGTCCGATTCTTTTTTTTCCTAGTTACTCATTCATTTTACCTCGAAACCCGGATACCTGCCGTGCACACTATTCCCGGCGAATGCGCAGCCCCCGTCTGTTCCTCTACTCAGGCGGACTAAAGGTAGGTGGACACTGGGCTCGATATGAGCCGGCAAACTGGACAGCGTGGAAGGCGCATAAAGTGTTTTTAAGCATTGCTAAAAAAAGGAAAAATATGTAGTGATATCTACTCCGATACTGATATTTCACAGAGTGACACAACACATTGTAAGAGCGCTGTACTGCTATTTGCGAGTTGAACCTACTGTACATCAGCTACTTTAAGCCGGTTTGTTTTGCCAGTACAGAGATAAGTGACAGTAAGTAACAGCTTAGACACTTCACACAGTTTCTACAAAAAGACATGATCACCTGCAGTTCCCCCTTAAGCGTTTTGCTTATTTAAGTGAGCGGTTTGGTACGACGTCAAAGTGGGGGAAAATATTGAAATTGAGCCGCGCTCCCCACGTGATGTGCATCTTAAGGATAAAACCTTTGGGGTTTGTATATATTAATATTGTCGCTGATCCCTGACGTAAAATCGTTTTTTAAGTGCTTACAGCTAAGTCAGGAACAAGTGTAGCTCTTTTATCCACATAAATAATGACCACTTTAGTAATTAAACATAGGCCTATTTCATTTACCATGAAAATACATTAGCTGGTACAGTAACTTACCACGAAAAGTGTTTTCCCTAGTGTTAACTAGTAGGCTATAAATACACAACCTAACGAAGACTTGGGTTTTTAGGGTTTACTAGGTTTGTCTAGTAAGAATGTCGGCTGTAGCATTAACACGTGCATTAATTTAAATGAACATACTTTGAATAGCAAATCGGTTTTGGGACATTATACTGTGTAGTTAAGTGTGTTTCTACCTGTGTACTCACATAATGTTTCAACATGAATTTGTTTTAGTCCAATTTTTAAATACAAACCTTTGATGAACTTTTTTTCTGATATAGGTCTAATTCTGATGTCATGGGTGGTGTTTAGAATTATTTTCCATTACGTAATGCAACCATTTTTCAAATGTATTTAAATTACAGAAAAGGTGCGTAAATGTCAGGTAGGTGTCAGAGCTCCCAACTGCATTTCCATCATGTAATTTATGAGGTGGGGACAACCTCATAAATTACAATTCAGCTTTTAACAGTGTTATGATACCTTGGGCATTTGACTGCAGGCACTGTCCGGATCAGTAAATGTTTCTTGTTGACGTGGGGGATACATGTATGAAGAGTGATTGTGGGAGGGACGATGATTTACTCATGCAAGTTCACATAAGTCTTGATGTTTAGATCAGCTGGCTGCAGATAAAACATTGAACAGATATATAGATGTGAGGACTAAAGAAATGCTGTTATGCCACGGAAATGGAGTGGTTCTGGAGCGTGTACCCGGGAATGGGAAATGTGATATCTCAGCTGGAAACCCAGAACCTGTGATACCGGACACCAGCCGAAGGAGTCTGTGGGGTCCGGCAAAGTCTCTGTGCTCATAGGCCACTAAAAGTGTTCAGCTACAGCAAAAGTTCCTGTTGACTCCATCACTAGGAGGCTGAACTGGTGACTGTGTGAAACATCAAGGATTCTTCTTTCTTTCCCAGTTCCTGTATATCATCATATAACCAGGCTGGTAGGTGATACATGCTTTACAGTCTTGGGAGAGAGAATTAATTCTGAGAACCTGAATTAATTACGTTATTCTTAGTATGTTATAAGTCATAAGGACACTTGTGTGGGTTTGCCGAAGTATTTAATAATTTTTGGTGATATTTCACTGTTTCTAAGTCTGGCTCTTGAGGCCTCTTAAATCTATACGTTGAAAACTATGTTCATTTATTACTCTTTAAAGGTTCCGTGTGAGATTCTCATGAAATTCTGTTTTCTCAGTTAGATTTGATACCTTTCTGTACATCATACAGCTTCATGCAAATTTGGCTTATTGTGCATCATGTCTTGGCCAGCGTTCAATATGCTGAGCACAGATGCTTTATTCATAACCGAAAGGCTTGTATTGTGCAGACAATTCTGAGTCTGGTTTCAGTTCTGGCCTCGGCGGTTGATCCTTTCAGCCTGTGTGCCTGTAATCACAAGGTTGCCGGTTCAAACCGAGCTTCAGCATGTCTGCGGGTCCTTGAGCAAGGCCCTTAACCCCCAGCTCCCTGGGTGCTGCTATGGGTGGCTGCCCTTCACAGACAACTTGAAAATATCTTGACACAAACAGCAAGTTGAGGGAGGTATAAAGACAGTCCCCCCATTGGGGTTAATAAAGTATTGATTATTATTATTAAATGATTTTATCAAATAGGTATGTGTGTATGTATATAGTTAAGACACTTCATCTCAAACACTTTCTACAAATCCTCACTGAATAAATTGCTTGGCAGATGTATGGTCTTTCTGACACTCTGCCTTGGTGGCGCATAAGTTGGAAGAGTCTGGAGCACAGTGCAATTGTACGGAGGTGAGCCCTTTAACAGGCACAGATGAAGTTGGAAAAGTACCTGCTGACCCAGGTGTGAGGGATGGGAGAATAAAATACAGGGTGCCGTAAATGAGGTGGAAATAATGAATGATTCAGGGGACTAACTGTAGATGAGGACAGGGGCCATGGAATTTGCCAGCAGTTTCGGGATGGGTACCCAGGGTGAGGTATTGTCAGGAGGGTAGAGATTTCAAGCCGTGCCCCTGAAAATAGATCTGCTCTTAGGTCAATGAAAGGTTTAGCAAATGAAATGTCAGGCCTCCACGGATGACCTGCCAAATTAGAGATCACACGAGTTAACAAATCAGTGGCCATGCTGGTGCCTTATTCACCCAATATATTATTGTTATTGTTGATATTTTACTTACTGAGAAAGAGTTAGGTGGGGCAGGGTATAGAAGATGAGGTGGTGGTGGTGGAAATGACTGGTCTTTAATGTGTGTGTAATGCTTTTATAATTTTTTTAGGGTGGTGGGGTATGCTTGTCAGTTTAGTTATGTGTCACTATGTGTTCAAGGCTGCAGGGTGTTACGTCCAGCGCCGTCTGCTCCTCCTGTGTGCCACGCCCACCTCGTTTACCTCCTGTGATTACCCATTGTTTTCACCTGTGTGGCGTTGCCGCACGCCCGTCCTGTGCCTGTCTATCGTATTTAGGTCTGCGTCTCTTCCGGCAGACGCGGCATTGAAGTTGTCAATGTGCCTGTGTTCGTGTAATAAATCTTCGTTTCCCGTATCCTTGCCTAGACTCCCTCTGTTCGCCGTTCCGCACGGACCGCGTACACAACAGAATGCCGCGTCTCCCAGAAGAGACGCAGATGCAGACCTAAATACGATAGACAGGCAGCTTAGGCCATGGTGTTACATGGTCTTAGCTTGTGTAACATTGATGCTGTGTTGCCGTGGCGTTACATAGCCTTAGCTTGTGTTACATTGATACTGTGTTGCCATGGTGTTACAAGGCCTTAGCTTGTGTTACATTGACACTGTGTTGCCATGGCGTTACATGGCCTTAGCTTGTGTTACATTGACACTGTGTTGCCATGGTGTTACATGGCCTTAGGCTGTGTGTTACGTTTTCCTGACTGCCATGTAATGTTGCTAGAAATAAGAGGTACACTGATCCTACTGTATATTCAGATGGGTATCGACACAGATCCAGACAAATCGGGTATAAGCCATATGTGACCTATCGACGTCCAATTGTTTAGTTTTCCGTAGTCTGTAAAAATTTCTTTTAAAATTAATTTGTGTAATCAATAGCAGGACAGCTGTTTCCTATTTCAGATGTATTTTTTTGCGGCACTCAAGCTGAATGCTAACACTGCCATTCAGTTTTTTTTCACTACTGTGCAGTGATGTCACGTATATACCCTAGGAGCATAAGAACATCAGATAAGAGTGTGATGATCTGGAAGTACTGTGTATTACACCTTTAACAACAATTAGTAGTACAGCAATTTGGAATCATTGTAAAAACAAAGTTTTGAGAGGCGGAAGCAGCATTTAGCAGGAAATCCTACTAAACACCATGCAAGTGAGGTACAACGTGAGTAATATGAAAAAAAATGCATTGGATGATTTGGGAATCGCTAGCTTGGGCTGTTTTGCACACTCGCTACAGCTTGTGATACATGAGGGGCTGCTATCACAATGAAGTGTAAGTGATGCTGTTGCCAGTGGGAGAAAAACTGTGGAGTATTTTAAGCATTTGCCACTTGTGTATCCTCACTTGGACGATATTCATATCGAACTGCGAATGCCTCAAAAATGTTTAAAACAAGATGTACAAACAAGGTAGAATAGTATGTCATGTATGTTTCGAGTCTAATTCACTTTTTTTGGAATAGAGTTTTTCCATTTGTATTCACTAGTTTTAAAACATATTAAGAATATACAAAGTATACATATTTATATATATGATATGCATTTTTTTATATTAAAATATTGAAGAAGTTGATGGAATGAGTGCTAGCGCCTTTCATTTTACAATTAAAACTTCGGACAGCTAGTGGCCCTTTTGTGGCAAAAGATGTCTGAATAAATGAGGTTTATGCTGTACTACCTGACCCTCTTGGAGGAAGTGCGTTAGTCTGGGCCTTGCTGAGTGATACACTGCTGCATGAAATATATATTACTCAGCATCATGACATGCTGAGGCATTGAGTAGAATTGTGGGCAATGTCTCATTACTGAACCATTCCTAGGGGTTAGTTAATATATGGGTTAAATCCGGCATTATTCTGCTCCCCTTTAATCCTGTCCAATTAGCAGCTACAAAGTAAAGATAATACTTCATTTACTCTCACTCTCTAGTACTGAGAAATAAATTAGATGTGTTTATTTTATATATATTTCTAAATGAGGGACATACATTTAAAAGTAACGATCAATGGTGTCTTAGCATTGTTGATACCACAGTCATTAGTCTGCACCCTGCGTGTGTGTGTGTGTGTGTGTGTGTGTGAAAGAGAAAGAAACTCCATCCAACTAATGTAATGTAATTACATGTAATTTGTCCACCTTTGAGGTAATCCATTCATTTCTTGCTGGACTAGGCAGCTGAGTCACACAAAGGTGACAGATCATTATCTGATATTTTTTGTCACTGCATGGCTGTAATTTATTAAATATACAGGGCAAATTCAATCACTGTAACTTGATATTCGTATGATATGCCTGGCTTGGATTTCACAGTGTGATGCTTATTTGGGGGAATGTTCCTGGACTGCTATTCATGTGTGAGTGAATGTGTCTTGTGATGGGTTGACTGCTCCTGAGATATTCTTTGTCTTGTGCCTGTATCTTCTGGGATAGGCTCCATAACCCTTCGACCCTGAATAGGACAAGCAGGTACAGAAAATGGATGGATGGATGGATTTTAATAATAAATTATTGATCCCTCGTAGGAAAATTCTCATGTCACCTACCCCATCTTGCTCTCCATGACACATACACTCACCTAAAGGATTATTAGGAACACCTATTCAATTTCTCATTAATGCAATTATCTAATCAACCAATCACAGGGCAGTTGCTTCAGTGCATTTAGGGGTTTGGTCCTGGTCAAGACAATCTCCAAACTGAATGTCAGAATGGGAAAGAAAGGTGATTTAAGCAATTTTGAGCGCGGCATGGTTGTTAGTGTCAGACGGGCCGGTCTGAGTATTTCACAATCTGCTCAGTTACTGGGATTTTCACGCACAACCATTTCTAGGGTT
>JABFEA020000043.1:37715423-37732209 GCA_019775915.2 Cyphomyrus plagiostoma
ATATAAAAACACATATCTGACCGAAGTGTGAAAGGTTACTGCAACAATACTTTATTTAAAGTTCATGCACATTCTAGTATGTCATGTTCAACCTTTTGAGTTTCATTGGTTCTGTGGTTTGGATACTGGCTTTGTATTTTTTTGCCTGGGTTAAGGGGGTGGCTCATGTTATCTAACACATTTCTCTCACTTTCAGGCACTGGTGTTTGTGAATGACCAGGGGCAACGCAGTGATCAGGCAGGCCTGGCGCCTCATTGGCCAGTGAAGACAGAGCTCTCCCCATCTCTCCGGAGGGACAGAGTAGGATAGGGAAAAAAATAAACACACCGGTTGCACATCCACAGGCTGGTGTCTGGGGGGGGGGGGGGGCAGACTGCCCCCCCAGCGATCGTCTTTCAGGACATGGCCTCTCCATCGGCGCTGGCTTCCGGGCTTGCGGCCCGAACTTAAATAGACAGGCTGAATGCTGGTGTGGCCAGAATCTGGATGCACTCTCCACCTGGGGGAGGTGGGGGGATGGACAGGACTGTTCCACATCTTTTACCCCACCTGAACGGGATCAAACTGTGGAGAGCTGAGGATCCTAAATTTGCTGTTTTGTTTGTTTTTCGTCTGCATCTTTTTTTTTTTATTATTATTCCACAGCTGTTGTATGCACAGGCGGTACCCAGGATGGCACGGCTCCTGCGCAGGCTGCAGCGCTGCTTCCGCAGGAAGCCTATGCGCTTCTTCACCTTCTTCCTCCTATACCTGATGGCAGGTAGCCTGGTCTTCCTCCATGCGGTCTTCTCAAGTGATAACTCTACCCAGCTAAACATAGCATGGAATGTGGCCCGCGGATCTGCTGGTGGGGTTGGCAAGGGCACCCATGGGACGACCGGGCAGACTGGCCTTTCCTGGACGAAGGATAGCACGGAGAGAGGGAGCGACCACACCAAGAGCTGGAACCCTGACCCCAAGGCGCGGACCATCAAAGAATCTGACGATGGCCGGGGTGAGTGATGCTCAGGGTCAAGATCAATGTCGAAGACTTAAAAAAACTCTAATCTTTTCTGCAAGATGCATCGGCATTGGCACTGATAAGAGCTTATTTATAGAATCACATGCTAGCTGATATCTTCTTCACACACGGTCCCGGGCTGGGGACAGGTTGTTCTAAGGCGCCCAGACAGAACAAATGGTCTGTGAAAGAATTAAGCCCTTGTGAGGCCTCCCTATTATCTGGTCATTAAATGCAGTGGTTCTACTGTTACACTTGTTATATGTACCTCACTGCTGCCACCACCGGTCAGTGTTGAATTTTCTTCACCCACGAAAACCAATGAACTTTAAAACTGAGAATTATCTGAAGTCACCTCGCTTTTCAGTAATAAGTCAGATACTTAGCTGTAATTACCCCTCTCAGTAACACATCGTCTTCCTTATTGACATGCTGGTAGACCAAAGGGATTAAGACTAAATTGATTTATGGTGTGACAGAACTGGAGGATCCTTCCTTTGTGTGAGCAGCCTGAAGTGCGAATGAGATTAGCCCAGTTAGCCAGAAATGTCAAAGGGGCTCACAGTCTAAGAGATTACTCCCCCCCCCCCCCATTCTGCTGGTTACCTCGGGACATGAGTCTGTTGGAGCATACCCTAGCTAGCTAGTAACATTTCTGTAATCTCTCAGAGATACAATAAACAGGTTGAGATATATATAATACACACACACATACACACACACAGTGGTACCTCGGTTATCAAACTCACTAGAACTCGAATTTCTTGAAAGTCGAACACAACAGTTTTACCTAGAACTTGATCTGAATATCAGAAGTCAAACAGTGAACGTTGACCTAATAAATTGTACACGCCAGGAAATGAGTCATACTGCAATGCAATTCTTACTTGAATGCCTTCTTCACAGACTGGACGATTAACCAAATAAAGCAGCGCAGCTTTATAGTAACTAACAATAAATAAAACACTAACTTATGTGTACTATTAGAGCATTTAGATAATTTATTAAAATTTTATTCTACCAGGTAAATTAACTGAATACCAGTTCTCACTGCTTTAAGTGATATTTGGGAGAAATAGCAGATTATGCATAGGAACTGCCTGGGATACAAACGTCATGTGTGTAACTAAAGTCTTCAGGCAATAAGGGCAAAGGTGTGTCGTCGCGGAGGCAGTTCCAGTTTGTACAGCCAGGTGAGAGGTTGCAATGCATTTAATTATAATCTATTGCGTCAGGATCAGAATGCGTTGCTTTAAGTCAGCGCTGTAAGTAAGCCAAGCGCATCCAATGACCGGTCTGGCGAAACAAACTGAAACGCGGACTTAATACAGAGGACTAATGACAACAACCAGAAACAGCTGATCACATGGGGATCCCACATGAGGTTAATGAAGGGGCATGGCACACGGAAGGAACAGACGATCGGGGCAGGACAGGGGTAATGTTGGGATAAGATCGTTATCGTTTTGGAAGCCATTAAGAAAAAAATGCTTTTTTTTGTTTTATTGATAGCTGCAATTCTGCTCATTTTCTGTTTAAATACTTTACAAAAAAATATTTAGGTGTAATTTTGAGGGGCGGGGAACCAATTAATTGATTTTCCATTATTTCTTATGGAATAAATTTGATCATAACTCGAACTTTTTAGGATTCACCCGGAGACCGGAACGGATTAAGTTCGAGAACCTATATCTCTCTACCCCCAGGGTTAACATGCTCGGTTGCCTGAAACTGGCATAATGGAGCATCTAAGGCTTTTGTTCCTGGTACTGAAACCTGTTAGACTGGCCTGAGAGTATGAGTGCCGTGCTTCTGTTTCTTGTTTCTGTTATAGCTTTGCAAAGCTGAAGAAAATCACTCACCAGATATAGCATTTTTTTATTGTTAGGCTAATCTTAGGATTCTAACCAATCCCAGAAACATCTGCTGCAGTTTGTTACATATTCCTTCTTCTCTGTTACATCTTTCCTGCAAATGTCCTCTCCCTCATTTCCTTTAATGTCTGGTGTGGCCTGAAGATGGCTTGTGTATCTGTTCAGTATGAGTGAATCCACTACCTTCCAGGAATATCATCTTACAACCCCACCCAAATGAGCAGCTTTCAACCTGCTTATAATTGTTGAGGGCCCCTATCATGATGCACCAAATGTGGCTTTCCCAAGGATTTCTTAAGTGACAAGGCAAAAATAGATTTCTCTCTGCTATTAGTATCTCAGGTGATTTCAGTGAAGTGGGAACCTTAAACCACCATGCGGTTTTAACAGAATTAACAGAATTTCCAAATCGAAAAAGGGTGCTTTTAAGTGTGACATGAACACTCTGCTTGGTTGATCCTTCTGTCCCTATATGGTTCTTTCCTTGCTCTTCTGAACCTAGGGTGGAAATCGTTTCTTAGACTTCAGCATCCCAATTAGCTATGATGATATGGTTCAAAACTTGTTTTAACTGGTTTAAAAGTAGAAGGAAGTGTGTTAAGATATTAGTCTGATAGTACTTTACTAATTATGTTACAGAATGTGGATTAATATGGACTGTGGCACATAACAGGTTTTAGTCGAGTGGGGCCACAGCTTCCCCCTTCCTGTAACTTTGCTGAAGTTTTTCAGCAGATAAAACTATTAATATGCCTATTACTATGCTGCTATCAAGATGTAAAGATTGTGTTGCCATGGACAAGCATGCATTCATACTTCCCTTTTCTAGCCTTAGTTCTCTACAGCAGTTAAAAACTCAGTATATCAATTTAGTTACATGGGTGGTATTAAGGTGGAGAAGCAAGGTACCAGATTAGCAAGGTATCCTGCATAATGTACACATTGTGAATTAACTGACTGAAAAAATCCCGCTGCGCTTTGTGGGGGCATCGGATGATAAGAGTGCTTGTTTGACAAGGAGAATCACAGTGTCCTGCCACCTGCCGCTTTATTACATCATGCACACTATCTACATGAGTCATATTACTTAATTTTATTTTTATGTACATTGTTATATTGTCCTTGATTGTTTTGCACAACATCCAAAGTATTTCCCAATGTACAAGTTCTTGGCAATAAATAAATGATTGTGATACTGAATGATATGGAGGACAACAGTTTGGAGGATGGAAGACGCACAGCCATCAAGCATCCATGAAAAGGTGGGCTCCTTTTTTTCTTTTTGTGAGTGCATCCCTAAACCATGCACCCCCACCCCCCACCAAAATATTTATTCCAGTGGATGTTCTGTATGCGGTCAGTGGCATGCATAAAAGTGCTGAGTTAAGAACCATGTGAACAGGCGGTTAGGACACAGAGACATAGCAACATGCTCTCCAAGTATAACTGTGGCTCAGTATTGTTATTGCTCACAATCTAAACTCATCATGTGACAACAGAGATGAAAGAAGCCACCCTAAGAGGCTTATTTATAACAGTGTAGATGCAGCTGTCAAAAGTTCTACCTCTGTAATATCAAATACTGAGTGACCCCTCTGAAATTGTGTTAATGTGTGATGCCCGTGGTCATCGGGGTGTTTTGCTACCTGGGATGTTAAACTTGCACCCACATGCAGACTTTGTTCAGATCCATCTGGTCAGGTGCTGTGCTTTCTCTCGGGCAATTTCCATGACATGCCAGAAACTGGAATTGAATTATCTTGGGATTGAATTTAATACCTTTGCCCTTGTGGTCATGGTGTAGCTGCAGTGCTGGAGGATTATCCTGCCCTTCAATATTTAATGGCGTCATATCATATCTTCACTTTGGCTGCCTATGACTGAATATGGAGTTACTGCCGTAGTCAGAAGTAATTTAATTTGTGTAAAACTACCCCACTATCCATATTTCCTCCTAAGAATCACTTTCTTTGGGTCAATTTTATTAGTACCCAATATTCACGTGACTTACAGAGTTGCAGTGAATGTGCGGCTGGTGAATTCTGAGAATTATTCTCATGGTTGATAGCTGCAATTCTGCTCAGTGCTGCTCCATGTGAGGATGTGATGCAGTTTTGTTTTAACCACAACAGCCTACTATCCCTTTGCATGCTGATGTTAGAAAACAATGAGGTAGACCTTTTCTCACAGCAGTGTGCCTCCTTGTAAGCTTTTTGTTGTGGATTTAGGAACTACATTGTTGTTTAAACAGAACTGTGTTGGATAACAAGATTAGTGTCATGTCTCACAGTTTCCAGGTTGTTGATAGTCCAAACAGTCGAGTGTGTCCCAGTTAATTCCCAGTTGACCCATTACGGTGTATTGTGTCAACTGTGTCCTCTAGGGGGCAGCGGTAGAACTACTGCTAGGGTTATAACGCTGTTATAATACAGGATAGAACATGCCACACCAGAACAGGGCAGACAAGCAGGAAAACAACAGAGACAGAGAAGGACTGAGGTGTGAAGACTAAAAAAAAAAAGACTAAAAAACACCTGGACCACAGGACCAAAGGGCCCTGGAGGGCTAGTGTGACTGGTGGGCGCTGAGGGGCCAGCGAGGCTGAAGCAGGAGGGCACCGAGGGGACTGCAGGGATGAAGCAGTGAACTCCTTTAGAGGGACCTGCACTGTGGATTCTTCCCTCTGGGCTTCAGCAGGAGAGTCGCCCAGCTCACTGAGTGGGGCTCAGGGCAAGGCCCAGAAGGTCCCATTTTAGATCCTCCAGATCACTACAATCCAGTCTGGAGGCAGTTGGGGAGTTGGGTGTAGGGCTGGCTGGTAGCAGCCAGGTGCCAGGCTGGTAGCAGCCAAGGAGTTGAGCTGGTGGTGGCCAGTAGGGAATGGGGAAACTGCAGGCAGCAAGCCAGGAGGCTGCCAGGAGGCCACTAGTGCGATGACAGGAGAAAAGGTTGGCGGTTGGAGATGAGGCAAGAGGTGATGGGATACCAGGAGACAAGGAGGGGTGAAGATGGGGCACCTGGAGGTGAGCAGGAGGTGGATTGGGTGTCAGGAGCATGGGCAGTGTAACCTTCTCAAGTCCTCTCCCAGGCCGGGCACTGGAGGCTCAAAAAGCAACCCATGTTTAACCCCTGACCAGCTTCAGATGTCTACAGCCAATAACATTATGCCGTAAAAGGTAAACTGTGTGTTAAATAGATTGCCAAGTTGGCCTAGAGTTTGCTAGATCTGTAAACAGCTTTGAGGCATGCAGACCCTTGTATAAATGGTCCCCACAAGACTACTGATTCCAGTCATTTCTCAATTCTTCCACGGACAACATCATTGTGGACATTCAAATCCTACCGGACAGAATACGAAAGACTAAGAAAAAGGGAGAATGGCTTAGCAAAGATTGGGATTAGCTATCGTGGGTTTTAGTGTGTGTCCAGCCACATGAAAAGATGATTGGAGCGTCATCTTCTTGATGTTTAGCATATAGCCTTAGTGCAGAGTGTAGTGTAACACTATTCTGTCACACCTTTTTGCAGCCTACCCCTTCACAAACTGAAGTAATTCTAAAAATGTTTTATATTCCTGTTTAAGGTAAATAATCTTTTAAAAAAAATGATTAGCATTTTTTTTTCTAATGGCATGGATGTCAGGTTCAGATATTTCATTCCTATACTCATTTTCCCCATCACCACTAGAAGGAACCTTTGCAATGTAATTTTATCTGCACAATTTGCATGGATAGTGGTGCCCACCTTTGTATGAGGGGACAATGGAGCGTGCAGCATGTCAAAAGGCAGAGTGAGAATTCCCTCACCTGGCGAACTTTTTTGTCCCACAGTGCACAGTAATTGTTCTCCTTCAAATGCCAGTTTTGATAGTTACAGTGATGTAATTGTTGAAAACATAGTGTGAACAAGTGCTGGGTGTAGATCTAGAGAATGAATTACATGCATGAGTGTTTACATTACTGTATATGTACAGAAAATGCCTATAGACAATGTGACTTCTGTGTGTGTTTTTCAGCAAAGTATATTGGCTGCTACACTGATGACATACAGAAGAGAACACTCAAAGGAGCATCCTTTGTTGACTACAGGAAAATGACTGTCTTCCGTTGCCAGGACAACTGTGCTGAAAGGTGGGCTCAGGCAGCGAGGCCTTCTTGTGTCACAATGCACCTTCACCGGTTTAATTAGGGTGACACTCGATAAGCTGGAGTCCAAATATGTGGTTTTCACCTCCACAGGCTGACAATGACAAATTGGGTTATCAAACTGCCGGGGGAGTCTGACATTAGCAATGACAGTGGAGGGTTTAAATCTTAGGGCTATGCTCTTGTTTTGACCCCAGCCTGTTTCTCTCACACTCTAATACTGTAATTCAAGCTAAGGCTTACTATTTTTTTCTTGGGTGACCTTGACATACCTCCACCCAAGGTTTGAGTATACCATAATGCTCTCAGACCAGAAGCAGAAGACCAGCAGCTACTACTTGCAGAAGAAATTAGACATTGAACAGATCTTTTAGAATCCTCTGCTTTTTGCAGAGGATGTTTGAGTCATCTCATTCCCTCCCTCCAAATCTGTTATCCAACCATGATAGCAAGCCAATGTTTTTTTGTCCTTCCTTTTCTTGACCTCCATCTCAAAGCCCCTTCTCAGAGAGCCCACCATTAACTGATGTATGAATTTATGCAATATTTTGGACAAAGGTACTGGGACAGTCCCCTTAATACCCATTGCCTCAGGTGTATAAAATCAAGCACCTAGCCATGCAGTCAGGTTTACAAACATTTGTGAAAAAATGAGTTGTTCTAAAAAGCTTGGTGAATTCAAGCATGGTAATGTCATAGGATGCCATCCTTGCAATAAGTTGATTAATGGAATTTCCTTTATGGATAACCAAGACATGTTATTGCAAAGTGGATGCATTAGGAACAGAATCTCAGCTACAAAGTGGCAGGCCACATAAAGTAACAGATCTGAGTTGCCGAATGCTGAGGCACTTAGTGCATAAAAGTCACCAGCACTCTGTTGACTCAATAAACAACAGTGTTCCAAAATTCCTGTGGCATTAACCCCAGCACAAAAACCATGTGCTGGGAGCTTGATGGATTGGGCTTCCAAGGCCAAAGAGCTGCATGCAAGTCTCTCATCAGCAAGCATCAGATGGTGTGGTGTAAAGCACGCCACCACTGGATCTTGTCATGGATTTGGGTGGTTCTGGCATTGGGGTGGGGCATCATGCAGACAGGGAAAGGAGATGACAATCCACAGATAACTCACGGGAACACAAGGGACTTATTAACAGAACTGAAACACTAAGGAAACTATAAAACAAATGGACCACAAGGGGTCAAAAAGGAAAAACAAAGAATAACTACAAAAGGTCAAGGCAACAAGGAGCAGGCAGGCTGGGAACAAAGTACAAAAAGAATGACAAGAACAATGCACTGGGGGTTGATGAACTAAGGCAGGGACTTAAATACAGAAAATATAATGGGTAACTGGTAGATCACAGTGAAAATAAAATGGACAGAAACAAGGAAACAGAATCTAACACTGGGGAAATAAGAAAGACACACAACCATGGGCACAAAAGCAAAAACCCAAACCGAATACAAATCAAAACACAGGAACTAGAAAACTGATACAAATGAAACACAAGGCAACAAAATCTACAGAAATACACAAACAGAGGAGGTGGGATTTGAGCACAAGATTGAGGGGTTGACAGGTAGCTCGTTGAGTCATGCGGCCAACGGGGCACAGGGGAAAACATAAAGGCAACTGGAAGGACAGGATGGCCAACGACACCTGCTGGCCAGATGGGGAGGAGACACGAAAGACTGAGACAAACAGGTGCTGACCCTGACAGGAAACATGTTCTGTCGAGTGATGACACACGTCTCTCTATCAGTCTCATGGATGATTCTGGGTTTTGGTGGATGCCAGGAGAATGTTGTCTGCCTGACTGCATTGTGCCAACTGTAAAGTGTGATTGGGAATGAATAATGGTATGAGGTTTTTTCACGGGTTGGGTTGGCCTCTTAGTTCCAATGTTAATGCTTTAGCATATCAAGACATTTTGGAAGCAATTTCAAGTTTGGAGAAGGTCCTTTACTGTTCCAGCACGACTGTGCCGCAGTGCACAAAGCAAGGTCTATATGGTTGGATGAGTTTGGCTTGACTGGCCCACATAGAACCCAGACCTCAACCCCAATGAACACCTTTGGGATGAACTAGAATGGAGATTACAAGCCAGGTTTTCACGTCCTGCATCAATGCCTGACCTTCGGTGAAAACCCTACCCAGAAGAGTGGCAGCTGTTATAGCTGCAAAGGGGACCAACTACATATTGATGCCCATGGATTTAGAATGAAAGTTGCATGAAAGTTTCTGTAGGTATATTGGCCAGGTGTCACGATACTTATCCATATAGTGTATATTCACACTCACCACTGGACCCCACACAGAAACATGCATTTCTATCAACTTCTCGTGTCATCCGCCGCCTGCCCAGCCTGTGTAGATGAAAATGGTCACAAAGTAAATTCCTGTTGAGGAGAGGCTGCCTCCCTGTCCCATACAGGCAGGGGGAGTGATTTCTGAAGCTGGGACATGCTCCCATTTTCAGGTGCTAAAGCAATTATGAGTCTGTATGTACTGCACTTATGAAGTGCATATTTAATATTAAAGTATGTCATACAACTGCCTCGGGGTTAAGAAAGGCAGGTATATTTATAAACTGTATTTGGGCCCACATGCTAATGACTTCAGGCTGGGGCCCGGGAACACTGTGGGTGATAGGGGCCAGTCTGTCCCGGTGACTGACCAGGTCCTGAGGCCAGTCCGGATGAGACCTCAGATACCTGTCCCAACACCATGTACAATCCCTGTCAGCAGGGAAAGTCAGTTGTGCTGGTGGGGATTGTACGGCCACAGAGCTGCCCTGGCATCCAGCAGAGCTTCCTGGCAGCATGTGTCATATGACCTCATTCATCTTTGGCTGGGGCTGTGAACCTGGAGAAGTATTTGTCCACCAATTTGGTGGCCATTACAGTGGCACTCTGCTCTGGCACTGCATATGCCTCAGGCTGTTTATTGAAGTATTCTATTGCCACAAGAATGTAGTAGTTACTGAGGGTGGTGGTCAGGAAGGGGCCCAGAACATCCACATGGAACCACACCTTGGGGCCACTGGACTGCATTTACTGGAGAGGGACCCGGGAGTATTTCTGGGGGCCATCGCAAGCTGTGCAGGCATTGCAGATGTTGATGTTCAACTCTAACTGAACGGTCTTGGTGACCCCGAAGTGCCCTACTCCTGGTAGCCCACGCCCACATCCCAACATCACCCCTCTGAGTGACTCCAGGACCAGCAGCTGCCACATGGTCTGCGCTGGCACAGGACCCTACCAGCATTGATACAGCAACCTATTGTAGGGGACCAGGCTGTCACACTGGGAGCAGTATGTCCTCATGGCTAGGCTTAGGGACCTCAGCTCTGACTACATCAGCTTCCTGTCCCTGCAGAGCGAGCCTAGTAGACAAGCCAAGGTGGGGCCTGCAGCCTGGGCCTGCTTGAGGTCTTTGGGACTAAAGATTCCAGTTGCTGGAGTACAGCGGTCTAGTCTGATGCTATGCTTCTCACGTCTGCCAGCTCTGCTCCCCACTCAACTGTCATGGAATTATGCTGGATGGTGGTGGTCTGGTCTGGTATCTAGACCCTCACCTTCTACCGGCTCCAGACCCTCCAACACTCTGGGACCAACTCCCAGCACAGATCCCATCATTCACTCCAGCTGCCAACAGTCCCTGCAACCAGCCCCCACATAGATGCCAGGACAGGGTATTTGCTGCGCAGCTAGCCCTCCCAGTGCTGGACCTGAAACTGGTAGGACAGCAGTTTCTCCAGCCACCTCACCACCTGACCCTCCGGCTGGTTAAAGCTCATGAGCTAGGTCAACAAGCTATGGTTGGTTTTCAGGAGGAACTGGCTGCCACAGATATACGAACGGAAGTGGGTCAGTCCTGCCAAAACCACCTGGAGCTCCTGTCACGTCACACCGTAGTTTCTCTCAGACCTACTGAGACAGTGATGGAAGAAAGTGATGGATTTTCTCCATCTAGTCATATCCGAGAAAGGACTGCCCCTATACTGGTGTTGTTGGCATCCGTGTCTATGATGTAAAGCAGGTTTGGGTCAGGGCAGGACAGGACTGGTACAGAGACAGGCACAGCCTCTAGCCCATTAGATGGCCCTGACCACCCCCCAAAGGTTAGATGCTACATTGTCAAAAGTGTGGGCGTGGACAAGTAGGTTATCCAGGCAAATTATGTAGCTGTTCTCTTAGATCCCTTTGAGCATCCATTCTATGAGCTTTTCAAAGGTCACGAGGGTTTTGCAGAGCCTGAAGGAGATAACCCATAACTGCCATAGACAATGCCCCAGGATGAAGGCCATCTTCTTCCGGGCCTCCAGTGTCAATTTCACCTGCCTGCAGTGGTCCAGCAAACGAAACCACTGTGAGCCAGCTAAGGTGTCCAGGATGTCATCCATACATGGCAGAGAATAGGAGTCTGTTTCGGTGACTGCGGTGAGCCTGCAACACTCTCTGCACAACTGCCAGTCACCGGCCTTTTTCCTGGCCAGGACAATGGTGATAAACTATGGACTGAAGGATGGCTTGATGACCCCAAAGGCCAACATGTCCCGGACCCTTTGCCCTATTGCAATCCTTTTCAACAGTGGGAGTCAGTGAGGGCAGAGGCCATCATGCGTGCAGTTGTCATCACGGGCAGTGAAGATGTCAATGAACTTTTTCAGCAGCTCCCGCAGCTTAGACCTGTCACCAAGGCCATGATTTGATTGCCTCCTCAGTCACCAACATCATCATGGACCAGGCTGATGGTGAGTTTGGTGTGGGCAAGTTGACCAGGGTGGGTGTTCTGTTGCAGGTTGAAGACTTCCCACTGCCTGGGGAGGAGATCCATTCCCACAGTGCAGTCATCCTTGATGGGACCAAACCAGAATTTGTGCAAGAAGTGGATCTGCATGGTACGACGAAGTGGGGGGTGGATCTGCATGGTACGACGGCTTTGCATGAGGACCTACCCTAACAATGGAGATGGTGGAGCTGCTTTGAATAATGGCAATGCAGCAATGCAGGGCAGGAAGGGGCTACTCAAATTGCTGAGCTTCTTGATGGGGTGGATGGTCATAGTGGGCATGCTGGTCACATGCTGGACACAGGGAAAGCGGGGCAGCGTCTCCCTCACTGAGCTGCCCGTTCATTTTTCCAATGGCTTTGCTCTAGACAGAAGCGTGTCTGGTGGCCCTTCTTCCCATATCCCCAGCAGATGATTGGAACTTGTGGTCCCAGGCCAGCCTTATCAGGAAGTCGCTGCTATTGTCTGGGGCCGTCGAACACACCAGTGTGCCCTCCTGGATCGCTATGTGGAGGATCGGTTAAACTCTCTCTGCCTCTGCTAATATCTGCCTCACATTCCTTGGACCCAGCAGGCATACTTATTGCGGCAAGTGTTCTGGAAGGAGGACAATGAGGAAGGCCTGTAGATTCAGATCCTCCTGAACAGTCGCTGGGTAGTTGGGGTAGGAGCCAGTGCGGTCCATGTCGCTGGCCAGCACTCCCAGCTGCTCGCCTTTATGGCACAGGCCTGGGCCAGGTGGAAGGCCACCGTCGACTCATCCCAGCCATTGCCCTTGATTATGAGCTTGAAAAGACTCTTGAAACCCTCAATAGGAAAGATTGAATCGTATTATAAAGGTACTGACAATTACAATGGGGGAAGCTTAGTGGTAGTCACATTGCAAAATGTAGGTCGCACAAAGGTAAGTATTTACAAGACAAGGATTGCAGAAGGAATACATACAATGCAGGTAAGTATACAACACTACTTTGGGGGAACAACATGATCATTTACATTAACACACAGATTAGGACTATGTACAATTTCAGCAGTGCATGCTGGGAGATGCAAATGAGCTTCGCTGCAATGGAGCCAACTCACCAATGCTACAATAGCAGTGTTTCAGTCATTCAAGCAATGTTTTCCAGCACTTTTGGAGGTTGTCTGAGCAACTCTAGAAAGTGTAATGCCCAACCCCCCTCCCCAATGGTTCCAGAGGCTACTTGTACGCAGGACTGGAGTTTGGAGCCGAATGCTACTGTGGTCACAAGATCCAGGCATCCAATGCCAGCAACAGTGACTGCAACATGGAGTGTTCAGGAGAGAGGGGCACCGTCTGTGGGGGCACCAGCCGGCTCTCCATCTACCGCCTGGAGCTGGCTCAGGAATCTGTCCGGCGCTGTAAGTTTTGGCCCCTTCTCTCTACACAAGAAAATGTTTTATAATGGGTTGATGAAAGAGCTCTTCTTTAAGGTATTAAGGATTCCCAAACTTGTGAAGGCATTTACTTTAGAATGCATTGCTGCCAAACTGAATGGTGTGAAAGTATCTGGATAGACATGGACTTAGTTATCCAATAAAATTAGCCAGGTTAGAAACAATGCTTCAGATCTTTGTGAATTTGCATAGGGTTTGGGCAATACATCCCTAACATGTTTTATCCCTCAATGCCCTGTTTCACTTTTTACTGTCTTACACCGAGCTGCCTTGATGTTAATCCACTCCTTGCGTTATATCCATTGTTATGTTGCTATTCTTTTTTTGACACTGGTGTACATATATGCTAGGTCTTGGAACTGTCGCTGTCTTTGCATCCCCTGTGCCTGTGTATGAATAGCCAGTAATTGCCCGTGCTTATAATGGGTTCAGGAAGGAAACATTTTTTCAGGTTCTGTAAGTCAGATCTGTGTGAAGGGAAATGTAACATTCATTTACATCTAGAAGGGCTCTAATTTAAAGCAAAACAGGCCATATTCCCACAGTCAGGCAGTAGTGCCCGTCTCAGCTCTGTCATTGTGATGGTGGTTGCTATTGTGAGTAGCCCCTAGGACTCACTGGAGCTTTTCAGGTCTACTAAAGACTCTCCTTCAAGCATGAGAAAAGGCCAGAATAAACATCCTGTCGCGCTGTACAGTCCCATCTGCATGGTGACAGCAATACTAGAAAGTCTCATATATCTGCAGAAACTATCCTGAGTTTTCAGGAGTCCCCCAACCATTTTCTGTGATGGCGTGGCAAAGGAGGCAGAAGCAAATGCTGACAGTGTTTTAAAAACTCTATTTTGCTTCTGTGGTTTTCATTTAGTAGCTCCTCTTTCAAACCTTATGAGTCTTTCCATTTCAATGAAAGCAGGGACAGAGACATTACAGCAAGTGAAGTTCAGGCATGCTACTGGTCAGGTTTGCAGAGCACATTACATCTGTTAATCTATTGGAAAAGAGAAGTTTCTGTTACATTAGTATAAAAAGTTATTAATGACATTATCTTGCAAGGCAAAGGAAAAATCCCACGAAAAGGTACACTTCAGGTATAGGCTATTTCTGTTAAATGACCAGATTAAAAGGAGAGTGAGATTAGTGTATAATTTCAGTAATTCCAGTATGTAAATTCAGAGCCTCATAACTCCTGCACCTCTTTGAATGTCAATACATTTTTGTGGATTTGGCAGCAGTCTGCTGTTGTAGATGCTTTGCTATATAAGGCAATTATTTGCTAAAATTCATTACAATTTGAGATCTCCCTGAAACTGTGCAACACAACATAGTAATAGCAAAACAAGGGTAGGTTTGACACTTAATCCTTTTAAGACTACAATTCAGAAATGTCTTGGAAGATCTTTTTTTTAATTTCGCAGAGACACTGGACGGGTGCCAAACTGGAAGTAATACATTTTTGAGCCAGATTGGTCCAAAATTCCCAAAATTGAAGCGACGCTGCTCAGTGGCAGCGAAGGGAAAGGTGAAAGCCGACGACATGGCCTTGTGAATGTGATACATCAAAAAAAGCACTTGATGAAACACAATATGGATAAAGGTCAAGACCTGCCCGTTATTTTCAGAAAAAATGAAGCAGCAGCGCTGTATGGTAGCAAGGGACGGAAAGAGCAGCTGTAGAAGTCTCTTGGTGTTGTGAAGACGGTAACTTTGAAAACTGAACTTAGTAGCTGTGACAATTCGCAAATGTCTCAAAATCTGATCATGTAACCCACAAAAATGTAACACTCATGCAGCAATGCCTAGTAGAGGATAGTTTCAGACTTAGTTTAACGTTTCTGTTGTCCAGGTATTGCTCAGGTGCCCAGCAAGGTGAAAGGCTGCCAAACACCCCACAAAGCCATCAGCAGACATCAGAAATACCTACTGCAATGTATATGTCTTTGTCATTTCTATAGATGGAAGTGCCACCTTTAAGGGCTGCTTCCAGAGGCCGAAGGATGTGAGCCTGGCCCTGCCTGTCAGCGCCGTCATTATGAACATGTCTGTGGACAAATGTGTGGACCTGTGCACAGAGAAGGTGAGGGAGGTTGTGTAGGTCACCTCAGTTTTGAGCTTTGGTGGACTGTGCCAGCGTGTGTCAAGTTAGATTCAGCCTTGTACCTAATTCCTTTGCAAATGGGCCCTTGTTAAAAGAATATCAGAACACAACTGCTCTTTTTATTGCCCCATAAACAGACCATTATTTGACCTGTTGTGGTATTTCTTTGATGTATATTATAACAGCCTTGGACTTTGGACTGGCTGTCTCTGGAGTTTGGGTTCTGTTCGTTGGTGCACTCCTTCTGCCCCTCCCTACAGGAGCTGTCCCTGGCAGTTCTGGGGGGTCAGCGCTGCTTCTGCGGCTATTCCACATCACACTTCACGCTGCATGAGTTTGAGGAAGAGGAAATGTGCAAGCGCCACTGCGAGGGGGATTATTTCGAGAGCTGTGGCACAGAAGAATACTTTATGGCTTACCAAACACAAGTGCAAGGTATCACCTCCCTGGGAGACGAGAGGCTAGTGCACGTCAGGAAGTGCAGCACAGAAAGTACAACCCCAAATCAGAAAAAGCTGGGACAGGGTGGAAAATGTGAATAAAAAAATAAAGCAGTAATTCACAAATTTCTCTTAACTTTTATTTCATTGCAGACAGTATGAACACAACATAATTCATGTTTTTGGTCAACATCATTTGATTTGTAAATAAACATCCATTCTTGCCATTCAGGCTTGCAGCACAATCCAAAAAAAGTTGAGACGGGGGCAATTCAGGGGTAGTAATGAGGTATAATAACTAAATAATAATGTGATTTGAAACTGATGATGTTAACAGGTGATTGCAATCATGATTCGGCACGACAGCAGCATCGAGGAAAGGCCTACACCTTTAGGGGTGAAGATGGGCCAGGATTGCCAGTTTGCCACCAAGGGTGGGCAAAAATCTTTGAAATGATGAAGAAAAATGTTTCTCAAAGAAAGAGATTTGGGCATTCCTCCCTCTACAGTACACAACATCCATCCATTTTCCAACTTGCTTATCCTACTGGGTCATGGGGGACCAGAGCCTATCCTGGAAGCAACGGGCACAAGGCAGGGAACAACCCTGGATGGGGGGGGCTAGCCCATCGCAAGGCACATTCACACAACCAACCACTCACACATGCACACCTACTGGCAATTTAGGAACTCCAATCAGCCTCAGCATGTCTTTGGAGGGAAACCCTAGGACGACACAGGGAGAACATGCAAACTCCACACACATGAAACCCAGGCGGAGACCCAGAGGTGTGAGGCAACAGTGCTAACCACCGCACCACCACGTCACCCCTGTGTGTAATGTAGTGAAAAGAATCAGGGAATCGGGAGAAATTACCGTGCACAAAGGCCAAGGGCTCAAGCCTAAACTGAATGGCCGTGATCTCCGAGCCCTTAGACGGCACTGCATTAAAAACCATCATTCATCAATAAATGATATAACTGCGTGGGCTCAGGACTACTTCAGGAAGTC
>JABFEA020000043.1:37841288-37860925 GCA_019775915.2 Cyphomyrus plagiostoma
ACTCACCTGTATAATGTGAAGAAAACAGAACTGGACCAATGATTTGTCCAAGAAAGAGTCTGAGAAGTGGCCATCCTCTCTCAGTTTGTCAAACAGGTCAATCCAGTACTGGATACACTGGCTTCGTAAGATTAGCCACCATCTTTCAACACGCTGATTTCCTGTACTTGCTCCAAATATGACATGATCTCCTTCTGGTTCACTGTCTGAAAAATGCAAAAATCTTTGCATGTGAGCCACATGGACGTTTTCTGTTCCTAAATCTAATCTCACTCGATCAGGGCAACCACCATGTTGAATCACGGCATCCATGTAGTAGCCAGCAATCACTCTGGGGTCATTATTTGTCTTGTAAGCTTCTAGCCATATAACACTCCTTGAAAAGCCGTCAATGCATCCACTTATTGCAATACCAAATGGCTTAAGCTTATCATATCCGTCGATATGCCACACATAGTTGGGGCCTCTGCTATGATACACTCTCCTCCGCAGTCGTCTACGTGACCTCAAACCCACACCTTCTCCATCGAGTAAACAGAGCAGAAGGCGAACAGTTTCTCTGTACAATGCAATTCATCCAACACTTCTGGTGCATCCAGCGATACCCATGAGACTGTCCTGAGGTTTCCAGTTGTGATTGTATGAAAGCTGCCACCTCTCCCACCTCTGTTTTGTTTTTTCTGCGCCAAAGTCTGTTATGTAAAATCCTTTCGAGAGTGCGTATGCTGATAGTAACGCCATGTGACTCAGCTAGTAACGCAAGGATTTCATCATTTGTGAAACCACGCTGAAAATACTGAGCAATGTTCGCGTTCATGACCGGTATCTGTAGTACTGGTAGCTTAGCTGTAGCATTGGTAGCTGAGGCCTTCACGTGACGTCATTCACGTAGGTTCCTGATTGGTAGATCTAAGTCGAAATTTAGAGAAACTAACTTGAAGTTTCAAGCTTTTTATTTTTTTTTTAGTGGCGGAAACGGGCTTCCATAAATATTTGACTGTTAAAATTCTGAGTGAGGTATTGCCCTAATAAGGTCGGAAAGACTTCGGTGTGTTTCAATAGTTCCAAAAACAAAATCCTGTGCTGTGGGAACCACATGATGAAACACTGTTCCAAAGGCAATGGAGCGGTGGTGGTCGTCATAGTACAAGACATTACTTCTACTGTTGTTCTTATTACTCTCCTTTGTGCATTAAGCTCACTGAGACAGGCTCCAGGAGTCCTCAGGATGAGCGGTTGGGAGACTATGATTTTCATTATGACAAATACAGACGAAACAGACCAAGATATGCAAAGCGGTGAAAAAACAACTTGACTTTGCTGCCCCCTAATGTTTCATGGGTCGATACTGACTGAAGTTAAATCCATTTAAATGTACGTGCTTTAAATGCTAGTTTTGTATAACATGGCGTTCCGAGTATTTTGGTAAATTGCTTTTATGGAGAACTCTAAATGATTATAATTATGACTATTACTTGATGCTTCGTGTCCACATTGTTATGTAAAATAAAGAAATACCGCTCCTTCGTTACTGTGATGATACCGCATTCGTTTTAGTGTCCGTAAATTTGGTCTGTTTTAACTGTATCGATAAAAAGGTTTAAACCCCTTTTAAACGTAGCTGCTCCAAAATAGTATTATCAAGTAGTATTTACCTGCTCCAAAATAGTAGTATTGTTTATGTTCTCACATAAAATATCTGTAAATGTCTTCTCTGAATATCATTGCATGAAATGTAAGTGTGACGTTATGTCACATCATAAGTGCACGAATCATGAAACCTCTATAGGAAATTTCCATAGCGAAACGGCATCGAGGTCCACATATTAGCATCGTCATTTCTATTCCGGTTTAAAGCGAAGGAAGCTTTTAAAATAATAACTTACGTCACTCATACTTTTTGTCCAATCGGTGACAACTACGAACCGGCACATCTATCGCTCCTATCCTTGGCCCAACGGCATTTGTAAGCCAATAAGAAAGAGGATACAAGGAACAGAGGACCAATCGGCGGCGCTGAGGGAAGTGGGTCACTTTTTTGCGCACTGGACTGTTGGTTATTGGTGTTCAAGCGATGAAGTATCTCATTAGGAAACGAAGGATATGAGTACAAGTGGATAAAAGGACAGTCTCCTCGTATTTGCCACGAATTTGTCTAAATATTACAGGTAACGTTACACTCTTAATTTTTGTCGTACAGTGTCATTCTAGCATTTTCTCTTTACCGGAAGTGCAACTTTACGTTTTTGAGGCATACCTGTATGATGACATATTTTTAATCTGTCGGCTCTTTTAAACGCTGCTAATCGTAGTTATCATGTCTTCCATTGTGTGATTGAAAACAATATTTGTTCATCAGCGAGACATTTATAGGGTATGTAAATATGCGACATGAAATCCACAGAAGACAGGAATGAGTTCTCCGTTTGTACAGCTGTTAAATTACCCATAAATGTCGATACATACAGCACTTACACATGGGGGATCTGTATGCTAGGAAAGTTATTCTACTATACTGGAGATTTATATACAAACCAAGTATGATTGTTGTAAGGAGATTTATATACAAACCAAGTATGATTGTTGTAAGGAGAGGTTTTCCACTGGTTTGTCATGATTTTAATAATTAAGGACTATTTATAACTTTTGAATCATCCAGCTTTACTTTCTTACTCTTGAACAGCTGCAGAGGCTGAATCACAGCATGGTGACGGGTATGTCACCAACACGAAGAGGAGAAGGAGGAGGAGGATGGGCCTGATCACGGCACTGGAGGTGTGGCGATACACCAGCGGCCGGGCGCTATGTGGCTGGGGGCCTTTGCTATGCCTGCTCCTGGGCTCCCTGCTGGCCTTGCTGCTGCCCCTGGTTGGGGTGGAGGAGCAGTGCTGTGGTACGCTGAAAGGCCTGGCCCTCCTGCGCTGCCAGTTGTGGGGAGGGGTGATCCAGCACAGCTCCCGCTCCACCAGTCTCACTGTCCCTAGCACTGTCTTCGACCTCCTACCCCTCAAGCCCAAACCCAGTCCAGGTGAGATTGCAGAATTCGAGCCAGAGAGGGCTACATGCTTCTGGGCCTTCTGGAACAGTTTTACAGTACATTTTAAACATTCCATTCCATTCCATCATATTATATCATGATAGCATCAGTCACAATGCAGAATCTGTAGCCCCACATCTGGTTTACTGTGTCAGGCTACTATGTAGTTTTACACTTGTTCCTGTAGATAAGCTTTAGATGACCTTATCATTGACAGAAAATGTGTTTGTTCAATGGCCCACTATTCTTTTCAATCTATAATCTATTGCAGAGAACAAGTTTGAGGCCAAGGCAGCTCTGCAGCAGGCCCTGGAGATGAAGAAGCAGGGGAAACGAGAAAAGGCCCAGAAACTGCTGGCACATGCACTTAATATGAACCCAGACTTTGTGGAAGCTCTGACAGAGCTGGGGACCATCCTAGAGGAAGAGAAGGATGTTATCCAGGCAGACCATCTCTATTCCAAGGCTCTTGCCATTTCCCCTTGCAACGAGAAGGCTCTTGTGAGCCGGGACCGAACGCTGCCCCTAGTGGCCGAATTGGACCAGCGCTACTTTAGTGTCATTGATAGCAAGGTACGCCGGTTGATGTCTATTCCTAAGGGCAACTCTGGCCTGCGGCGTGTGATGGAGGAGACCTATTATCACCACATCTACCATACAGTGGCTATCGAGGGCAATACACTGACGCTGTCAGAGATCCGGCATATCATCGACACACGCTATGCTGTGCCTGGAAAGAGCCTGCAGGAGCAGAATGAGGTGATCGGCGTGGACTCTGCCATGACATACATCAACAGCACCTTGCTGTCACGCGTGGGATCTGTCACCATCGACGATATTCTGGAGATCCACCGGCGAGTGCTGGGCCATGCTGACCCCGTGGAGGCAGGCCGGCTGAGGGCCACGCAGGTGTTTGTGGGCCACCACATCCCACCACACCCCCGGGACCTGGAACGCCACATGACTGAGCTCGTGCAGTGGCTCAACTCAGAGGAGGCCTTCAGCTTGCATCCAGTGGAATTTGCCGCCCTGGCCCACTACAAGCTGGTGTATGTGCACCCCTTCGCTGACGGCAACGGGCGCACATCCCGGCTGCTCATGAACCTGGTGCTGATGCAGGCGCGATACCCGCCCATCACCATCCGCAAGGAGCAGAGGGCGGAGTACTACGGCGCACTGGACACGGCGAACGAGGGTGATGTGCGGCCCTTCATCCGCTTTGTCGCCAAATGCACAGAGATCACCCTGGACACACTGCTCATCGCCAGCACGGAACACGCAGTGGGGCTGCCGGGGGCGGGGCATCAGCCATGCACTGGCTGTGAGAACACCATCCCGGTGCATAACTGAACTTTCTGTTCACCCTCCTGCTCAAGCCTCATGCTTTCAGCCCCTATATTTTTGAGGTTGGTAGGTATTGGCTCGATGAATGCAAATTAGGTGACCTTAGATGGACATACCATTCATAGTTATGTACATACATCAATTATATGCATTTGGACAGACCATACTTTTGCTGTATGCCTCTTTTGAGGTGCCACTGCAACCAGCATGTGTGTAAATTAATTAGGCCTATTAATTAGGCTCTTTGCACACGGGTTATTCAGCAGATTTATGTGATCTAAAAGTAGATGTACTACTGAAGAATTCTGAGGAATTAATAAATTTACTTTTAAGATAAAATCTTCCCAGATAAGATTAGTCTTATGTTCCCAGTATTTGGTATATTAAGATAATGGTTGTGTAGTACATGTTCGTTGCTGGTGGGCAGGGGGGTTAGTGTCCTTGCATTCCATGAGATGTACTGTTAATGCTCAGCAGTGCATCAGAAGGTCGACAAAGTCTTATGTCAGAATCAGCTGAAGTGAGAGACTCCTAATGGCTTTTGAGTTGCTGTGAATATTAACATGCCTCATATGCTCAGATACATTCTGTGATGATTACACAACAGCACTTTCATATTATTTAAAAGCTTATTTATTACGAAATTAAAATTAAATGCCAAAGGAGGCCAGATTGTCTCGAGTCATTTGTCCTGAGCCCCCTTTAGGGGGATACCAGTGGTGGAGCATGGTGGTTTTTTGGCACACTCAGTGATGGACACATCAGGAAAGTTTGAGGTTAAAAAGTAGAATCCCCGGAGCAGTTGAGAGTATGGGCCTTGTTTAAGTGATAGGATTATTCTGCAACGGTGGGATTTAAACCTACAATCTTCCAGACAAGCACACATGCCTGAATTTGTACCCTGATAGGACATTTAAACAAGTAAACATTTAATTGCTTTTAATGAAGCATTTAGGCGCAAAAAAAATATATACAGTTATAGATCAACAAAAAGGATAAATTGCTAGAAAAAACAGCAGGAAATTACACACATGGTCCTTGTACAACTTCAAGCACAAAAAAAAAAAACATTTTGGTAAATGAAAGCTTCCAGTCCATGTTCACACATTCAAAAACCAATTTACCCAACATATTAACAAAAAAAAATAAACTTTTAAATTTTGTACAATTTCACTTTAAGAATGGACATCAAATAACTTTAAAACACTCTTTACTAAAATAGGCCACTGTGGTGATACATCACTAGATTTAGCTAAATGTCCTTTTTCTCTCTTAAAACATACAAATGCTATAGAAAACTATGGCCAATCACTTGGGATGTGAACACTGAACATGATGAAAATGATGAAAGGCTCACTGGTGATACTAGTATAGAAGGAATTATCGGGGTGACCACAAACACAAAATGTTTCAGATAGTTCTGTGAAAATCAAAAAAATATATATATACATACACAAAAGAATTGTTGTCCATGTGTTCAAAACCTACACACGCATTCACCACTTTGAGGTCCTTACATCAGAGAAATCGGGGACTACACACTCTACAGGTAGACAGCTCAAGCATACAATTATAACTCACGGTCACGGACAGAGCGATTTTCTGTACAGTTAGAGAAGGATCAGCACGCACAAGGGTCTTGTTTGCGATGTACAGCTGCATAGATTTTCACAAGGGTTTGGGAACGGGAATGGTAGCTGAGGAACTCAACTTTAAACGTGTGTCAACATCAACTATAAATCACCGTCACACCTTTGCTTCGTCCCCAGCGATGCCTCCGAAGTGTGTCAGTTTCACAGTGTTAACTACAACCCATCCATCCATTTATGGCTATTACTGTGAGGCCTACGCGTAACTATTACTGTGAGGCCTACGCGTAACTATTACTGTGAGGCCTACGCGTAAGGCAGAATTACATGCGATGCAGAAATGTGGGCAGAAATAATTCTAAAATCTGGAGGAGTCTGGGATAAACAGGTAGCTGATGCTTACAAGAACACGTGCTGAGAATGGGAGGGAAAGTGGGGCGGGGCTTGTAATCATGATTCCTGCTTTTTACTTTTCAATGTAAACGCCCTCAATGTGAGAGATGGTCATTATCAGCCTTTACATGCAGACTTCTGAGATTTAACACACACGCACGCAATCTGAACACCCACTACCAGTAACAATTAAAGTTAATGTGCAGAGCCTCCACTGTACAACAGCCATGTTCTCACTGCACCCTGATATCTCAAAGAATCAAAATCTTATTTTGTGGGGGGCTCAGGAGAGGCCATGAGTCAGCTGGGATTGCTGCTGCTAAGTTTCTGAGAGAGCAGGCCAGGTAGCTTCTGCAAAACGGACGGGAGGGAGGGAACCGGAAGCTGCCTTTACTTCCAGCACTGGCCCAAACCTGGCAGCCTCCAAGCCTAAAGCAAAACAGCTTCACCAGAGTGTTCAACAACTTGGACCATATTTAGACCAATATGTAGAAGATGCCTCACCATCATCATTCTTCTATACACTTTATAATACATCTCTATTCTCAATAAAAATGAAGTTCTTGCATATATCCTTAAAGCAAAAACAATCCACGGGAGTAAATTTGCACCTCAAAATAACAGGGAAAAAAACCCCAAAGCCTCTACAGGCATCCTATCCAAGCCTTTCAGTCTTCAATCCTGGAGAACACAACCCATCTTAAACAACTGGGGTGTCGCTTTAAAATAATTTTAATAAAACCAGCAATTAAAACAATAGACTATTTCCTCAGCCAGACTAACATCCAAAAGAAGCGGCTGATTCTCATACTTTTATGGGGGGGGGAGGGGGGGCAAGGAGGGAGCCCTGGTTAATTAAGGCGTTTGCTTATAGGACAGGCCACCTAAAGGGCTGGGGGATTCAAATATTTACAACTAAATTACATTTTTTTTTTTATAATTTTTCTTTTAAGGACACAAAATGGTTTCCATTAAAAAGGCAGTTATTTCCTTCTCTCTCTCCATAAATCAGAACAGGTCATTTCTTGAGCAGGAGCCTAGCGAAATCGGCGTTTGACAGAGGCTTGCCCTGTGCTTCCATCCTGGACTCGCCCGCTGCCCCCGCATTCTGCACAGTTCCATTCTCCACCTTAAGCTCCGGAACTGCTTGCCGGTTCAGAGCACGTGGGAGCATGGACAGCTGCGTGCGACCCTTTCCTCTCCTGCAAAACAAAAAAGATGGTATGAAGTACAAATTAAAGGCCTTTTATGAATCCATACTTGAGTATTTTATAATTGTTGCAACTTTTGCTTTCATTTCGTTATACTTCTGAGTCAAATAACTTTACTGCAATATATTCTGGGTAACCATCATTACCCAACTTAAAATATATTAAAAAAAAAAAAAAAAAGTGTTGCATGCAGCATACCTTTTAGGGCTGCACAATTAAAAATGTGAAAAATTATGGAATATATATATATCTCTGATTATTATTGTATATTACATACTGCCTTTCAGAGTAAGATGGAACAAACAATATGCAGAGATGCACGATATATTCTTTAATATACCAAAATTACCATCCGATATTTAAACTTTATCAGTATTCAAAGTCAGCAGCACTAGAAGTACCACTGAAATAATGGAGATGATTGCATTGGATGATTCTGGCCTCTAGAGCCATCTTTCATTTCCGACAGAATAAAAGTAATTTCACTAATCTGCATGACCAAACTCAAGCTTCACAGCTTTTTCTGAAAAAGTTATAGGACTCAGTTTTATTGTGCTGCACTGTACCTGGTAATGCTATATTCAAATCTGTTGAGTAAATCTAACAGGATGGGTTGCATTTTGTAAGATCTGATTCGAATGTACTGTATATTTATTTTTACTCGAGTAGTATTTTGCTGTGGTATCTGTACTTACTTTATGAAAACAGTACTTTTTCCACCATTCATCACGTTAAGGCACCATCTTCTCCCACACTAATGGGATTCATGTGTAACAGATTATCAAGCAAAGAAAGCAACAATTACTTAGATCTATGGATCAGTATCACCCCACAAACACAAGCACAACCCCTTACTTCTCACACTCTCGCTCTCTCTCTGTCACACAGTCACACTTACGCTCCATAGACTTGACGTGGCATCATAGAGCCCAGGCCTTTGCTCAGGTCTGATTTCTCATCCACGTTCCGGCGGGGCGGGTTGCTGATGGCCACGGTCAGGGTGTGGTCCTGGAAGGTCATCCCGTCCATCTTCACTACAGCGGATGATGCCTGTGCCTCGTCTTCAAACTCCACATATGCCAGGCCCTGTGTGAGAGATGACAGCACCTTAGTCTGGCCGCCATGCTTGGGTCAATCGGACCGACCATACAGATGACTCACCTTCAGTACAACAGATCCAAATAATTAAGGCGTTGAAGACATGATTTATGGCCTTTTGATTATACTGTAATTATATGATATGGCTCACAAGGACCCTGCATTAGTGCATCATAGTTTTAACCAACTAAGCTGGTTCTGACCTTGGGCTTCCCAGACCGGTTGGTGACCAAGCGGACATCCTTGACTGTGCCATGCTCTTTGCACACCTCCTCCAACTGCTCCTTGGTGCAGCTGAATGGAAGACCGGAGACAAAGATCTTGTGTTTCTCCAGAGCTGTGCTATACTTGAAAACCTAAAGGGAAAGAATGGGTATAAATCAAGAGCTTCCAGACCAGCTGCCCCCCACCCAAAGGCATTCTCTGCGGTCACCTTGAAGTTGGGGTTCTTGTTCTTATCCACACAAGGGGAAACGAACATGGGCCTGCCCTCCACATCCTGCCGATCCAGCTTCAGGGCCAGGGGAACTGATGCCTGGTCCTCAAACTGTACATAGCAGTATCCCCGAAAGGTTCCCTTGTTGTTGTAGATGGCCCGGACCTGCTGGATGGAGCCGCAGCTGTGGAACAGCTCCCTCAGCTTCATCTCGGGCTCCTCCAAGGTGAAGGCGAGGTTGCTGACGAAGACGCTGGTCTGGTCATCTCGCTGCTCCTGCGTAGCGTTCTGCACCCTGCGGGCAGCTTCTGCCGCCTCCCGCGCCTCTTTCTTGTTGACAGGGGGGGCCTCCAGTTTCCTCGATGTTAGTCCCGTGGGCCCACCCTCGGTCTCCATGAGCTCCTCTGCCTCGCTCACACCGGGGGCCCCTTCCCCTTTATGTTTCTTCACAGGTTGCTCTGAAACCAGACATCAGGTAGAGGCTGCCTTTGATGTGCGACATCCAGAGGATGAACAGAAGTGGAGACATATCTTGCTTCACAGCCACTGGGACTGGGTTAGCAACACGGACGCATAATGATCAAGGACACGGAGGATGTAGGTGGCGAGGAGCGGAACTTGCCTACGTGCCTCAGGTACTCACCTGGAATAGCATGCTTTAAAAATATTTCAGGAAATAGATCAAATTTGCAGAAAAGGGCCGGAACTGTAGGAACTTTGAGAACACAACCAGCTAAAAGGCTCAAAGTGACCTAAGAGTTAATAGGGCTCTCCCATTGTGCACTGATATTCACCTGACTGCTCCCCCCAGTCCCCCCCTTCCTCCTCCTCGTGCTCCGTCGCCTTCCTCTTCTCCCCTGCCCGGCCGGCCCTCTGCGCCTTCTTGTGGGCCTTCTTCTCGGCTTTGGCCTTCTTGCGCTGTTCCACCCGCTCCACCTCCTGCTGGGCCAGCATGGCTTCCTTCTCAGCTGCCTGCAGGAGGAGAGGGGTGTCACACGGGGGCTTGCGGCAGGTCACCAAGGTCAGGGGTTATGGTGTTGGGGGAGGGGGGTCCTCACCTTGTTCCGCTGCTCCTGGAGTCTGGCCAGTCGGGTCTCTGTCTTCTGCACTGCTACATCCCAGTCTTCCAGGGTGCCTGAGGAGCAGAGGGAGAGGAAGAATCACCATAATCATCATCACCACCACCACCACCACACACAGGTTTACTCACCCTCTACCCTCTCAAATGTCAGCAGAACCTCACACACATGCTCAGGGTAGTCTACTGTGCACTGGACTGCCCTGTGCAAAGCCTTCCTGCAGTGAAGCACGTCACCGTAAGACCTGCCGATGAGACACGCATGAGTTCCAGACTCCGCTGTGCACCCCCCTCCCACACCCACAGGCTTCCCAGAAGCCACTCTTACCGCTCCAGGTTGAAATACTCCAGCCACATGTTAGCGTATTTGGCGTTCCCTTTCGTCATGATGGTATCCCACAGTTCCCGGGCTTTCTGCATGTTCCGGCAGTGCAAGGCCTGGTAACAGTAAATTGCACCAGTCTAACCATTAAGCGACCCATAATGCAAGGCATCACAGGCTGCTGATACACCAAACAATTCAGATTCTGCTCCAGCTCCCACACTGACAAGTGCAGATTACCCATCAATCAGCAAGAATCTTACATTTTCATTCTATTTTACTGCTTAAATCACCGACTTATTTTACCAGCAACATTAATGTGACTCACAATCCGTCACCTTTAACATCCACACAGAGGGACTACTGGTCCCCAGTCATAACTGAACCTGTGCTAAATTTAAAAACCAACAAACCACTACCCAGCTTGGGAGGCACAGACAATCCAACGTCTTTACCTAACCAAAGGGGCCTCAAGGGGGTGCACTCACCTCTATCCGTGCCCAGATCTGCATTATGGTACAGGAGGGGTCCCCACTTTCACTAAACCCTGGGAAAGGGATGGGGGGGTGGTGGAATAGACATTTTTTGTTCACCAAGACATTTAAGACGACAAAAGCACGTCAAGTCTTTAGGACAGAATAAATTTCAAGTAAAATCAGACAATGTAATTTAATCACGGGTTTAACCCACTTCTCACTGATTACTTTGTACTCTTTCGGTTTCTGCTAAAGATTAAGAGAACCAGATCATGCCACCCATCACTGGGTGTATTTAACAAAAGAACATTTTTCTTTGTCCTGAGGATGTGGCCACGAGAAGAAAAACCTAAGCAGCCACAAATGACAGCAACCTGCCCTTGATGACTGGAGACACGTACGCTCTTCCACGTCCTGCTTCATGTAGTCCAGAGCTCGGCTGAAGGCTGCTCGCAGCTCCTCCAGCTCTTTGCTGGATTCTAAAACAGAAGAGACCCTCAAGTCAACAAACACACCAACGGGTGACAAATCCCCCAGTTGCTCTGCAGCAGCGTGGAGCTTCCTCACCTTTAGTGAAATCCACACGCCTTCTCAGGTAATCCAGGTACGCCTGCCAGATGTCCACGTAATCGGTCGCCTGAATGAACCCTGCATTCAGGGCCTTCTCAAAGACCTCTGAGGAAACAAATAAGGGTTTCAAAAGGTTTTATTTGAGGCACCTTGCAATAAACAGCCATCCTACGCAAAATATGACGGCGTCAGGATGAGCGTCCTATTGAGTGGTAATGCACGTCAAATCAGAATCTACACAGATTAAAGGGAGTTAACACATGAAGCATTAAGAGTTCTTGAGAATCAGAACAGAATGAACTAATGAGGGTTAGCATACATGACAGTCTCCATGGAGACCAGGATTGGGAAACTCTGACATGTGTGGTTTGCATTAATGAGGGAAACATGCAAAAATCTCTCTTGCCTATTGTGCTCTGACTGGATAGAGCTATTTGCAGCGTTTTTGAACACAAAACCACTAACCAGGTCCCCATGAAGAGTCTCTTTTGTATCCTGAACTGAGTTTAGAAGCAACGGTGCTTTACTCTCCAGAGTGTTGACATATCCCATGATGCAACACTACCTCAATCCTAGAGTTACCCCACCATCAATGGGCCACTGAATAATCTATCCATCATCCTATCCAGGTCAAGATTATGCAGAGCCGGGAGCCTAAGCCAGGAGGCACAGGGCACAAGGCTGAGCTACACCCTAGATGGGATACCAGGGGGTGCACGCACACATATGCAGACCCTCACACACCATCTACCCAATCACCACATAGCAAGAGACAAGCACAGAGGCAGCTTTGTCCACCTATACCCTCTGGGGTCATTAACTTTGGATCCCTACTCGAGCATCACGCACAACAAAGCAGTCTCCACACACCCAAAATGTTGTAAGGCGGACATATATTTGTAATTATTTTTCATTATGCATTGAAAAGAAATTGCTGAAGTCACTTAAATACCAGGCTGTTCAAGCTCAATTTCCCCTTGACCCTCCTTCTCTTTGCAAACTCTCCCCCCCCCGCTTCTGCCTACCTGCCACAGTCTGGTGCTCCGCTCCATGCCTTTCCAGGGCTAGCAGGTAGTTCTTCCACAGGCTCATCGTCCAGGGACAGTTCCGGACCGCCCGCTCGTGACACGACAGAACCACGCTGCGTATTTTTAGCTGCCGATCCTGTGTGGGGGACACAACACCTTAGCGACTATAGACGGTGCACCGATCCCCTCTCCATCCTGTCTGCCCCAAAGGAAGTCGACAGCATCGCTTCAGTCTGGTCTCACAATGGCAAACTGGGAGCAAAGCCAAGGTGCTTGGCATTATATAAGGAAAGCTTCCCTATCATGCTGCTTTTTATACTGGGAGGGACAGAGCAGAAAACTTTCCAGACAGATAAGTTCCCTTTTTACTTTCAATTAGAACAAGAGGAGAGTAGGGCATTAGCTTTGGAGAAGAGCGCCCCCCCAGACAGCAGAGAGTCTCGACTGTGACATCCCAGGTTCAAATTCATTCACCTTTCGTTTCAGATTTAACGCCAGCATACTTGAATAGTGTCAGTGCTGCAGCTGTCGCATTGAAAAGCATGGGGATCGCATTTCAAAAGCGAGCACCCATACATAGACACAGCCATTCTGCCACTTTCCCATGGATCCAGTCACATGAGTGGGATGGTACTCACCAAGTACCGGGTGTATTTGGCCCACATGTCGGGTACCAGGCAGTTCTCGGCCAACGCCCGCTCGAAGATGGCCTGAATGCGGGCAGGGTCTCCCTCCTTCATCTCAAAGTCGATGTAGGCCTGGTACTCAGCCAGTTTGGGGGTCTCTGCCACTAGCTACACCAAGACAAAGGTTCAGTTAAAGAACAGAGGAAGACTAAGACCCTGACACTGGGGAGGAACAAAAATCAAACACTCCCCCCCACTGACTCCAAAGGAGGCAGAAATGGGGCTTTAAAGCTATTTCTTCGTACCATTAATTACAGTCTTATTTAGCCCATTTCTCACTGGGTATTTGAATAATTCATCTAGATCAAATGAAGATAATCCAGCCATAAACTGACAGCACACTGTGGATTTAATCCCTGAGGGGGAAGCCATCTACCACTGCTACATAAACAAATAAAGCCCATCTTTAAAAATACAGAGGTACTTAAATACCACTAATATTTTTAAAGTGAATTACATACAGATATACACACACACGACAAAACTAAGAGCTAACAAATACACATGGACCCGTTCCATCCATCCATCCATCCATCCATTATCTATACTGCTTTATCCATCTGGGTCACAGGGAAGCTGGAGCCAATCCCAGCATCTTCGGGGGAGAGGTGGGGTACACGCTGGGCAGGCCACCAGTCCACCACAGGGCCAACACAGACAAACAGCCACATACACCTATGGGCAATTTAGAGTAGCCAGTTGAGCTAATCTGCATGTCTTTGGACTGTGGGAGGAAACCAGAGCACCCGGAGGAAACCCACACCTGCATGGGGAGAACCTGCAAACTTGGACCCATTCCAACAAGGGTATTAAACTTATATGAAAGACACCCAAATTACATACATCAGAACCACATTAAGCATTCATGGTGTTGCATCAATCAGCTGGCATCTGGGCAAAGATCTCTCCCAGCCTAGTACTCTGTCCTGCCTAGGATAGACTCCAGGCCCCCGTGAGTCTGAGCAGGATAAATCAGTCCAAAGATAGATGGATATTCCTATCATTAATATCACATTGGCAGCCATCTGTGTAGTTATCAGCTTCTGGCTATAATGCATTTTAATGTCCAAAAGTGAAAATTAAGAAATACGGTGCTGTCAGACCCGCTTAACTTGGACACGGTTAATTTAGGAGAGACAGCCAGCCACATCAGCAATGGGAGACTTCAGCAGAAGGATCTACCAGAGCTTCCTCGAAGGACCGGTTTTTCTCCATCTGCTGGACAGCCTTCTTGTATTGGCGCGTAACCTCTTCCGGGACACCTCTGTCAGACCAGTCCTCATATTCTGCATATGTAGCCTCCATGTCTGGAGTGAGGTTGGAGGGGGTGACAGGCAGAGGTCAGACATAGTCCAATCACCTTCACAGACAGGTAAGCTTTCCAAGACTAAGGTAGGAACAGTGATTTACTTTCATGACAATGTTAATTACAGCCAATTAAACAGAGCAGGTGGGTTCTGAAGTGTGAAGCACAAAAAAATAAATAAATCACAGCTCTGGTCACCAGAAGGGTCTCAGGCTCAATCTAGCACTTTGGTGTGCTGTTCTCATGTGGCATTTATTAGTCCGAGGGTTACAAAGGGGCAGAAAAATTCTGAAAACTTTCCATTCAATGGGAAGTTAAGCTGGGGAATTCTGAAAATATTCCAAATTGGAAACTTTCCATGAGAATTAATGGAAATATATGGGAATTAATGGGAAAACTCCCAAAAATTTGCACAGATATTGCATAATTAAGAGAAAAGTCTCTGTAGACTGGGGACCCCCTTGGTACACTGTTCTGTCATGTAACATCTCAGGAACAGGAAGCAAAGATTCTCTTTAGATTCTTTTTAAATATATCATTATAACAATAATAAAAGGGGAGCCCAAGCTCTAAAGCAGGCACCTTGCATGCCGAAAATGTGTTTGGCAACCCCAGCTATGTCTCAGGTGGAAAATAAACTGAGCCTCCAAAGCTTCACACACTAGGCCACACCATCTGTTTGTATCCATGCCAGACTCTTCTAAAGGGTAGAGCTGGCCAGGCACTTTGTGAAAGGCCTGGCAGCCTACACCCCCTCTCCACCTGAAACCAACCAAAGGGGTGCTCCAGGAAGTTTTGTGAGAATCCAACAGCACTCTAGGCCCATTTGAAAGATGCATAGCATGGCTCTATAAAACCAACCCCCCCCCCCAATAAAGCTACGAGCCTCACCCATTAAAGGAATGGCCAGCTGGCGCCGGAACAGTGTGTGAATTCGCTCAAGCTGAGCATTCAGCAGCTCCTGCTGCTCGCGAGTGGGAACGCTGCCTGGGGGTGGCTGTGGGGACAGGAGAGAATATTGTGTGAGGGGTGTAACCAGAGTCTACACACTGGCCAAGACCCTGAGGCAGAGTGAAAAAAGGTAATGGTCTCCCCTGTGGCATTTGTATCATGGGGCATCAGTTGTACACAGTCCCCACCATTAGGAAAAAGGGACACATTTCAACATTACCTGCAGACACAGCAGATGCACACTGTGGACATGCTAGATTGCCACCCATGCATGACACCACACCTAACTCAATGCTCACCACATTTCAGTAACACTCTCTTTATTGATAAAATCAGCGATCAATGCAAGAGATTTAGGGTCATCAACAAGACAACTCACTCATCCTCTGTACACAGATTATGTAGCTTCCATTATCAGTATTACATTTGTATGACAGGTTTTAATATGATATTTCCCACAATGCACTGGAAACCCTACAAATGAGAGCAAAAACACACTACCTGCACTGTTGCCAGGATGGCATTCTCAAACTCCCGGTAGGCCTCCCACAAAGCAACTCCTTTGGTCATGTGGAGGCCAACTGATGTCAGGGCTCGCTCAAAGATGGACCGCACCTGATCAATCCCACCAGATGACCCCATCCCCCCAATGGAATACTGGGCATACTCCAGCCAGATCTCAGGGCCTGAGTGAGGAGGAAGATACACCATTTTTATGGCACCTGTCACTCGGAAGGTTATTTTTCCTCAATATCCCATGCCCATACTCACAGATGTAGTCTTTCACAGCCCTCTCAAACAGGTCATACACACTCTCACGGTTGGGCTCCCCCTCTGTCATCCGTATCTCATCCTTGAGCCAATCCAGCCAGATCTCTGCAGAAGACAAGCAAGATTTAAAAACACACCTTAAGATCTGTTTTCACATATGTCACTAACTCACCTGTAGACACTGACCATATAAATAGATAATTAAAATACAAAATGTTTCTACTGACCACAAACAACCAGGTCATTGGAATGACAAAGTGCCACAAGGGCTGGGTCTAACCTTCTGTCAAAGGGAAAAGCTCACTCATCTTCTGCCTTGCCCTGCGCAGTCTGAGCAGCTCACCCTCCTGCCTTAGCAGCTTGATCAGGTCCACGTGGCAGTTGTAGTCGAATACATTGATGGATAGCTGAAAATCAGTGAACAACACGTCCGTATAAACAGCGGAAGAAAGTTCGATAACGGGCAAGAGGTGAGTGTGTGCTAATGACATAGGGAAACGACACCATAGAAGCATGCAAATCAACAAGCCAGGAGCAGTTATGGAACCTATCGAGCGACTCTTTTGGTGGAATGATGGAGCAGGTGAGTGTTTTGGCCATCACGCCCCCATTATCATGGAAACCACTGCGCTCCCCACAGGAAACTGGGAAAGTCGTGAGCACTCCGGTTACAATGGGGTATGCTGTAGGGTTTTACAACCGCGACTGACAAAACTTTAACTATGTAACGTTTAGAATTTTTTTACCGACACAATGAATCCAACGATCAACCCGGAAAACTTAAGACACGCACATGCATTGAAAATATGCGTCACTGCCAACATGATAAACCGCGTTGTTACCTAATTATGCGCAGATCATAACGCAGTCATTTAAATCCCAGCCTACTTAATGGTGTGGGTTCTGCGTACAGACTGATCGCCCGCATGCCATTAGATTTAATGCTAATATGCACGTACGTTACATGTATACTGGGCAATCAATGACTACCTGTATTTTTAAGATCTCAGTCAGCCAGAAACGCTAGTGTTTTAACTCATAAACGGGGTTTTGACAACACATTCATTCATTCGTTTTTTTAACCATACCTGTTCTTCTAAACGCTGAATTTCAGCCTCGTTTTCTTTCTCATCCTCAGAGGAACCGTCTTCATCCTCAGAAGAATCTTCCACCCCCATTCCTTCTTCCTGATCAGACTCCATTTCTCTTTCCAATCCAGCTGTCGTCTCCTCCTCCATCTCTTGAAACTGCGTCTTCTCTTCGCTTCCCTTTGCCGCCATGTTGGGATTTGATCTGCCTGGTAACAGTGAAATGTTGTCCAACCTCAAGCCTGATTTTAATGACCCCAATAAACAAAACGCAGTGTTACGTTGTCTGAACACCAGATTAATAATATATTCTAGTTTTACATTTATTAAAATGTCACATTTGTATCGCGTTTAGTTCACGTTTTATTGAAATTGTTAGGGGCAATATTTCAGGCGTTTTAAAGACTGTTTGATGATGCGTCACATTTAATAAACCACGTGGTTATTTAGTCACCGCAATCAGCGCCATCTTGGTGCGGTGTTGAAAATAATACAGACGCGCGCTGAACGTAATGGGTTACTTTATTTCCAGGAAATAATATTACATTTAACAAACTCCTGTAACTAGTATTATGTAGCTTATGTGAAAGTGATGTTATGGGAAAAAAATTTAATTCGCGATTAAGTATATTTTTCTAACGTTTTCTGTAATTTAATGTAATATGGGAATTTATAATAAATGCTGACATTTCTCACATTCAGTAACTAATGTTTCAGACGAAAGCGTTCGGTTTTCTTTGACTTTCCAGTTTACGCTTTTTATATAGATTCCTTTTATTTATACTTTCTCCGATACTGTATGGGGTGGACAGATTTAATGTTGTATAACTTTATGTTTTTTATGGTTGTAACTGGAGGTAGTTATGTTGTTTCTTTCTATAATATAATAATGAATCAGTGTACTCGTAGGCAACATTATACAGGTCCGCTCATCAACTTAAAATCATTGCTAATAGCGACGCTGAATGCTGTATAAAGCAATTGAAATAAACCTAATATATCATATATGCCAGCTTAGTTGTCCGAAATTCATCGCGACAACAAAATTTTACTGTTTTTTTTTTTTTTGGAATATTCTCTGACGATTGATTGCGAATCACCGAATTATCCTCGCTGTGTGATTAAGTGTGGAAGCTTTATATATTTATGATTCTAAAATAATTTGTAGTGTTTTTCTCAGCATAACCATATCACTCGTCCCAATATTTTTTAATGAAGTTGAAATTGTAAAGAAAATATTAGTCTTACGTATAGTAAACTAACAAACAAGAACAATTAATTTTTAATCAATATCTGTGACATCTAATCCCTTAAGTGAATCTCCTTGCATTAGTTAATTGTGAAACATAACCTGTTAAATTTGCCACTTGGGTTTACTCTAGTCATAACCCATCATCTAAGATCGTGTTGGAGGCTACTTATGTCCCTTTTTACTGCTACAGGAAGATGTATGGATAGATTAATGGACAGACCCACAGCAGAGCACAGGGTGGATTACAGCAATATTCTGCTCTTTCCTATGAAAGTACAAATTGAAGAATTTATTTAAATACTTAATAAAGTTTATATGAGCCAAAAAATTAAGGGTAAGTTTTTTTTTTAAAAAAAATCAGTTCACCAGGAGGAACAGTGACTCGGTGAGTTTCACTGTGGCCTCACACTTCGATGGTTGTGTTGCTCCTGGTCCAGGTTTGCCCTGTACTGGATGAAAAATTATGGATGATGGATGTATAGTCCAGATTGGGTTCCTTGCAGCATTATCTTGCATAATAGTTAGAAATAATTCAACAGACCAATAAAATAAAACCTTTCTAATCAAGTAGCTGATAGATTTGCTCCAGCTGTGTTAACAGCATGGACAGCAATTTCCAAGTCTTTCCATAGATTGCCAGTGATATCAAAATCAATTGTGTGGCTCAATGGATTAGGGTGCTGTGCTCGTGGTCATAAGGTTGCTGGTTCGAATCCCACCAAAATAATAGTGATTTCGCTGTTGGACCTTTGATCAAGGCCCTTAACCCACAGTTACTGTAGGGGCCGTCTGACCCTAGTTTCTCAAAAACGTATAATCTTTGGATAAAAATGTTTGCTTAAAAAAAGTTAAATTTATGGTCAATTAGGCCCCTTGACACCCATCTTCATTCACATTACTCTTTGGCCATATCAGACCTTGGTGTGCAATGCAATGCAATTTTATTTATATAGCGCATTATCACAACATTACATTGTCTCAATACGCTTTACATTTCTGCC
>JABFEA020000043.1:37861025-37874621 GCA_019775915.2 Cyphomyrus plagiostoma
TGACCTGGGGCCTTAGGGGGGTTATGTTGTATTTGAAATGTTAACAGGTAATGATCCGAAAGTAGAGGATTCTGAGGAATAATAGTATCCAGAGTATCTGGATAGAAAGAATCAAAGGATTGCTGAAGAGTAGTATTCATAATTAAGGTGCCTCTGACACTATGTTTTTTTCAATATCAAGGTTATTATTGTTCTGCCAGCTGTGCCATGGAGGGTTGCATGTTACTAGTAGTAATATGTCTATCCAGTTTTGGGAAATAAAAGTGATTTAGGAGGATATTTAAGATCATGGAAATATACAATTCCAATAAAGTAAGCCATGGTTGGACAAAGCCAGCATGAATATCACACAGAAATTAGAGTATTATTCTATTGTCATGATTTTGTCATGCGTGCTGCAGAATAAATAGCGAGGGCAATAAAGTAATATTGTGCTCTTTTGGCACTTCAGTATTGGAGCTGGCTGTCTGCTTTCATAAAGACACCAAAGCTTTGTTTTCAAAACATTTAATAGAAACTACATACAGTTGCAATTAAGAGCAATTGAAACAGAAATGCTGCATGGTGTTCTACAACCATTTCAGAAATCCTCATTTCTATTTGTGATATGCATTCTAATTTATTGATGTGCCTCAAAAATTCACATCAAATTGTTAAATTGTTTGTGATAAACAAATTTATACTCTCTGTTATTTTGCAATTCTGTTATTTTTGTTAGACAGGTTACTTTGGAGTCTTTTCAGAGTCAAGAGTTCTGAATAGGGGCCACTCTTTGGTTCCTCCGCAAGACCTTCCGCAGGAGAAGCAAAAGTAGGACCAGAATCAGGATGACCAGCACACACAAAGCGGCCAGCATAGCCACAATTGCATTGAACTCCTGCAGTCTCACAGGCCAGATGGGGGTAATGGGCTGTGGGCCGGCCTTGTCCGTAGGGAGGGCAGGACTGGCAGGCCCTGTGGTGGTGCTGTCAGCATCTGTATAGTGACCCACAGTGTGCTCTGTGCATGTGGTGTCTTTGTGGGCCACAGAGCTATCCACTTGGAGGGCAGGGAGTGGGGTTGAGTTCAATGATAAGCAGTCCTTGTAGCTCAGCTCTTCCAACACATAGCTTTCGATCAGGAGGTGGGCAGCCAAGAGGTCTTGAGGGATGTGCCAGGTGTGGTCATCAGTCATGGCTGGTGTCTCTGATGCTTTGGCTGGTTGTCTAAAGGATGCCAAGAATGGCCTGGTTGTTGTGGATCCAGACATGCTGTCAGTCCAAGGTAGAGCTGCCTGACTGTTCATTGGTTTGTAAGGCACTCTATTATCTGGGGGAACCCTGGTGTCATTTGGCTTCAGTACCCAGGGGCAGATGGTTGTGATGGACAGAGTGAGGAGCAAACGTCGGGCCAAGTGGACAGGGGCGGCACAAACCAGGTCTGTGGCCATTCTCAACCTGCCATCCAGGAGCCACCTGTACAGATAGAGGATGTTGCATTCGCATACCCAGAGGTTGTCAGCCAGGGCAACAGTCCGGAGGCGGGGCAGCCCGTCAAAGGCGCCCACAGGCACTGACTTCAGGCAGTTGCTATTGACCTTCAGCGCCTGCAGGTTCACAAGGGGGGCCAGTGATGTGAGATCCAGAGATGAGACACAGTTGGCAGACAGGTCGAGGTGGGCCAGAGAGGGGGGGAGGGAGCGTGGAAGGTCCAACAGGCGGTTCCCCTTCAGGCTCAGAACTCGCAGCTTTGTCAGTCGCAGAAGTGCACCAGGCTGGATGAAACGGATGCGGTTGTCCTCCAGGTCTAGCCTGGTCAGGTTTCCCAACTGTCGCAGTCCACCTGCTGTCAGGTATGTAATGCGGTTCTCCCTCAGCTTCAGAGACTGAAGGCTGGGGGGCAGGCCCCGGGGGAAGTGGGCCAGCCGGTTGTGGCCGAGGCTCAGCTCCCGGAGGTCGGAGAAAGCTCGGAGCCGGTGGTCCACATTGCACAGCCGGTTATTGGCCATGGAGAGGACAGATGTGCTGAGGGGAATGGCACGTGGCAGGTTCTGAAGGCCCAGTGATTCACAGAGAACCAGAGACCCTGGGTGTGGGCAGCAACATCCTGGAGGGCAGATGGAAGCCACCCGGGAAACTAAAGGAGTCATCACAAGGAACAAAAGCAGACCATATAGGCACCTGGGCATGGCTTACTGTCAAGGGACAGAGCCAGGCCATTGAGGACTCAGAGGTGCCCATTCCCAGTCTTCAGTAAGCTGACGTCCACTGAGGCTTGTAGATGATTGCAGAAAGGAACCAACTCCATTTTATGCTCAATTTTCTTTAGAACATGTGATCTTGTCCTTAAACACCCTGAAAATCCTGAAACCTAAAATATGCAACTTTTTGTAAAAAGTACCTTTGCGAAAATACACCTTGAAATTTTATTTCTCCTTTTCAAAAGCATCTAGGTTTTGAGTAGTAAAATGACATAATGCAGTGGCATTTACCATCTTCTCCAGCTGTGGTTAGAATTTTTTTGAGCCCAGGGTGTAAAAATTGCACACGTATTGCACCTGAGGAGACGCTCTACAACATAGAGATGAAATGGTTTCAGCAAATCTAAAGCAGGCATCAAAGTTTAATGGACCCTAATAGTATTCCGTTACTTGTTGTGTGTCTTCTTCACCAATTGATGCCATGTCTTCTTGCTGATTAGATCTCTGGTACGATGTTTGCTGATGGTTAAAAAACATTTAGAATTGTAATCGTAGTTGCTTCAAGCTGATAAACAATTACAACATACCCATAGGAAGATTCAACATTTTAGCAATGTGACAAATAAAGGTATCTGCTTTAGTGTCAATCAGAAAATAAAGATGAATTGATCAACTATTCAGGATATGGACTGTGAGCAGATTGCCGTCAAACTGTGTAGGATGTGTATTCCCAAATTATTTAGCACCTCCTCAACAAAAGGAGAGGAAAGCTGATCCTGAGGCAAGCTGCCTTCCAGGACTCGCCTTTCAGCTGCTGGCTGCTCCTTTGAGCCGCAGACTTTTCACTTTCCATCTTTGACGGCTGCATTTCAAACCGGATCACTGAGCTGGCTCTCTGCCGTGATCAGACAAACACCCATCTTGCTGCAAACTACATGCATGGTCCATTTCTTTCAAAAAGCAAGTGTGAAATGCAGTAAATTTCAACAACCACAACAAGATGTACAAACTATTTGTTATGTGTCTTTTTTTTACTATTTCTATGTTGCATGCATAAACACAGAATATCTTTCAAACACATTGCAGACTTTGCTATTTAAGAAATTTTAATAAAGTCAAACATTTCACTTTGATAACCTTTGATTTTTTTGTATGATTTTCATTGTAGAACACTAACTTTAGCACTTACCTTGTGTTCGTAGTTGTTAGCTTTTCCATAGCAGCACAGGAATGACTCTCAAACTGTGCCATCAATTACAAACTGGCTTCCCAGTGTGCCCAACTGTCACCAGTGAAACTTAACTGGCAAAAAATTACTTTAGTTGATGAAGTAAATATAATCCAAAAATTAAAAAAATAACCAAGTATTCCCCTGATAAGACAAAACAGGCAACCACAGGCATGATAAGTATCCAGCGCTATTGTCTAGGAGCACTGGTGTGACAGGTGCAGATAGTACCATGTCATTCCCAACATTGCCAAAAGGTGGCACACTTTCCAATGCTAGCAATTGTGAGACGATCCACAACTTGTATTGAAGACATTGACAAATAAAATGTGAAGCAATGAAAAAGCTAGCCCTATATACTAAAACCATGTTTTTTTACTGCTTGGAGAAAGCCACTGCCAGATCTGTTGGCAATTGTTTCATCATATATTTTATTTACACTACTAGTAAAATGTATCCAGAGAATTAAAAATTCAATAAAAATTCTTTACTTTGCAAGAGGAACTTTTACTAGGGATGCACAATATAGAATTTTTGCCTATACTAGATATGCCGATATTTTCAAACTCAATTTAGCCAAAACCGATATATGCACATTATTTTTTATTTCATTGAAGAGAACGCTAAGTGTGGCTTGTACTAGAAATAACCTTTTACTTTTCATTCCTAAATGTATCATTTTACAAATGTATACATAAAAAAAGTTTTAAAAGTTCTTTTCAGCTGATATCGATGTTGTGCCGATATCATCGTGCATCCATAGTTTTTAGTCAGAAGCAGACAAAACTAGTTTGTTTACTTTGCCCATAATAACAGCAGGGTGCACCAAAAAACACACAAACTCAAATTTCAGTGGGTACCGTGTCATTTAACTAGCTACTGAAATACTGACCAAAAATTGTAAGCCCAACAAGGAGAGAAAAAGCGCTTCTCATTGCAGGATCTTTGGGCACAAAGTGCCCTTATTTGCCTGCAAGACATTTATAGACACTCTTGTTTAAGCAAAGTCGGGCATTACTGTTTTTTTACGTTGGCCACAAAATATTCAAATAACAGTGCAAGGTTGCAGGGACAGCGAGGAGCACAACCCAATGAAGGTGAAGGTGACTTGTAGTCAGTGCTGATTAAAGCCATATGGGTTTAAGTTCATTAGCTCAACTAGACCCCAAAACATAAATACACTATTTGTTTGTGCAAAGACATACTAAAGTGTCACAGATAGACTGAACTGTAACCATCTCATTTTTTGACAAAATAAACTAAGGGACAATATTTAGTGCATCTGTCAATAACTAAACTGGACACAAGCATGCTGCTAGGCAAGTCATCTATTTATTCCTTTTAGTGCTGAAATTCACACAAAGTCTGCTATGTGCCCACCCATTTATTTTAACTGAGCTGGTGCTGAAATTTTGGTGAGATTATGGATGCTTATGCCAGCATTTTTGAATGTTGGGCCTATGTCAGATTTCTACTTTGGGGCATACTATGTTTTTGTTTCAAATTTGTAAATGTTATTTCTGTGTCTTGTGGTAAAAGTAGTGCAGGAGCTCTAAAGGAAAGGATGCACCATTTTCTATGTTCACTCCATATTAGGACCATGTTAGGCCTACATGTGGCATGAAAAGGAATCCACCTATCTTCCAACCACATCTACTGGTTGGGATCATGGGGGGGCTGGATCCTATCTCATTCTTGGGTACAATGGAACTGAAAAGTCTTTTAATAATTTTTTGAGAGGTTTTGGCATTGAAACCAAAATCACAAGTGTCTTTGCAAACAGGTCCTCTCAATGTGGATCAATCTGACCCGGCATCTGAATGAGACCAAATTCGGTCCGCAGTGGAGAGTTGACACACATACTTCCCCGTAGGAATGCCACCATTAAATATTTATATAAAACATATCTACAGAGATGTTCTCATCATGCAAACTGCTCTCTTCAATATAAGTCATAAAACTATTTCAGTCTGCTGTTAATGGTAACAAAACTATTCAGACAGTGTACATTGAAGTTCATATCCAATACAATTTCTAACCTGTATTTTTATTAGTTTGGGTCAAATGTGCCAAGTGTTTTAATAAAAACATACCTTGTGAAATGTTTCCATTGACCAGCTTGTAGAATGGGTTTAAATCATATTAGTCCCAGGCCTATAAAGAATGTATTTTATAAAAAGGAATGGACATGTTTTATCTGCTGTCTGCGTTTCACCAACATTGATCCTGAGCCACTGGAAAACAGAACCACAAAAGGAATAAATGTAATTGTCATAGAATGCATTAATAACATAACCGTCTAGACATTGTTTGTACCCACTAACAAAACTGATGACCCCAGCATTACGTTAACATAAACTAACACACGAAACTGGATTATTTTATTACTAAGTTTATTTGTGGCGGTTATATTAGCTGACATAAGGATTTAGGAACTTGGAAAACCATGCTTTTAATAAAGTGGGAATAAACGCATCATCACTGCCATCAGTGGGAATAAACGCATCATTACTGCCATTTTTGCACAGTTTTCCTATGTTTTTCCATCCACAGTTATTTTTAATTTTCAATTTTTAATTTCACATCAAAATTCTTCATTCAGAAAAATAACCTCAGTGAAGCATTAACAGCATTAACAGACACATACACAATTTCCCCTTTTGTATAAAGTTAAATGAATGATATATGCCACTAAACAGACTCACACAAAAACAGAGTAACAGAAAATATAAGGTCATATTATCATTAGACAAGTATCCTGCCTTCAAAGAGCACTTAAACATAAAAACACAGAATGCAATTTCCTAGTCTAGTACCAGAAATATTTTGCCAGGAAACCATGTAATGTCCTTTAAGTGGTACAATAAAGGGACTTAATGTCTACCGATTTGTTTGCAAGATTGCATATGAACAAGAGAAATACAATTATATTTACTTTCTTTTACCATTATGCTGGAGACAAAGGAGTCAGTGTGGGCATCATAGCTGACAACATTATATGAGAAGGATATTAAGTTTAAAAATAATTTTACTTCAGGGGGACAAGACAAAGAATGTAATCATAGTGCTCCAAGAAGATTAGTGGTAATGCTGTGAAGCAAACCAATCCCAGAGAGCACACATTAATTGGAAATTTCTTTGAATAAAAGCATCAGATAAATGAATAAATGTAAATGTAACAATGACTGATTTATTCTGTCTACCTTGGTTGCTACAATTAAAAGTTGAATTGAAAAAAGGCCAAAATTAAATAAAGTACTGTGAAGCTGTCTTAAAGATGCAGTGATTCAGAAGAGGTAAGCACAGAACATTTAAAACTAGAAACATTTAAAGATAATTAACGTTACAGCTGTATGCTACTTAAAAAAGAAAAAAAAATCAGTGATATCAGTTTTTACACATATGGTTATATTCTTCCCTTGCTGTTCAAAATATAGGCGCTGAGGGGGACAATGCACAGGTATATCACTGCAGATACAAACGGCTTGCAACCTCAATGCCTTGGCAATGGTGTACCACAAGAGGTATTTTCATAAATTGTCTCTTCCAAAAATATGCAACAATGAATACAGAATTATGATAAAAGAGTAGTGTTGTTTATACCGAGTAGGTTGTGTCTGGCACTGCCAGAATCCTGCTTTGAATGAGTGGAAAATCAGACATGCGTCTCATAAAAAAAATTAAAATCAAGGAACTACTTTTCATGGTTTTTGGCTCATACTTTTGGCCTAAAACAAGTTTCATGCAATGCACCAGAAGTCACAGAAGTCATCCATATTTGGTTTCTGTGCATTAATGATGACAGAACAATAATTTAAAATAATCAGTTGGAAAAATAATACAGATCTGCCTTTAATTCTTTTGGTTTAAATTTTCCACCATCTCAAACAAAATAGCAAAAAAAATACTTCAGGATAGTGTGACAGACATGCTGTGTTGAAAGCATCAGACCAGCCATACACAGTGTTAAGTCATCTCTCCTCCTAATTCTTTACACCACTTCCACAACAACTCCCTGAACCTTTGCTACATTCCTATCTCTCTTGGCCACTCGATCTTCTGGGCCAGATGAATTCTGGGAAGAATTTGGCTGATTGCCATTTCTCAAGTGACACAGACAAACCAGGGGGGGTTGACTGGTGCTTGGGGTTTGTTTAGGTTCCTCCTGCTTGGCAAACTGGGTGGTCTCTTCTGGCCTCCTGTCTTCCTTGTTGGTTTGAGTTTCATTGGTTTTCAGTTTGGACTCCTTGCCCTCCTTCTCTCCCACCAGGGCATTTGAGGGAGTTCTCAGGTTCTTGGTGATCATTTTGTTGTCAGTTTGTGGTTGTTTGACAGGTTCCAGTGGTCGAGTCTGCTGGGTGCTAGGTAGCTTGCTTGGAACTTCATTGAACGTCCTGGCACCCCCAGACTTATCCTTGTGATCCACGTACTTCTTTGTGGGAAAGGATGATGGGTAGTAAGCATTGAGCTTGCGTTTGTGGCTCATGACAGAGGCACAGCAGACTATGAAGATGAGGATGATGACCAGTGAAGAGATGACGATAATTAGGAGCAGGTTCTCACGCAGGAAGTCCACCACCTGATGGAGGATGAAGTGCTTGATGCGACTGGCAGTGGTGACTCTTGGTGTTGGAGACACATGTTCTGGACTGCGAGTGGTAAAGGAGGCAGGTTCTATGACCTCTGGGTCACTCTCCCCGCTGCCTTCTGCAGACATGTTGAATGGGAAGGGTGTGGCATCACAGCTGCAGTTCCACAGGAGAATCGTGGACACACAGGCCAAAGAAAGGACCAGAGAGAGCTTCATGGTCATTCAGAGAACCTGGTTAAAAGAAGTTAGGAAAGTTAGTTTATTATGCTGCATAATGCCAGTTTTGTTTTATTTTTTGGGTCAAAATGAATAGAACCTTGAAAAGAACCTTGCATAAAAGCTAGGTCTGTTACCTCATACAATTAGATTCGAGCTGCTTTTTCAAGTATGACAAACCCAACTCATGACAAGTCTTGAAACAAACAGCGACATTTGAAAACAAATAAAATATATGATTTAATAAATGAGAGAGTGGCTAAGCTACCTATGAGCTGGCGCTAGGGATGTGCGATATGAACTTAAAATTTTAGTATGATATTTTCTCATATTTATTGTGATAACAATATAAATGACAATAAAAAATATTACAGTTTTTTGGAGTCACAACATGTCTTTAGCCAAGCAAATTTCCACTGCCTCTGTCAATTCCTTCCATCGTTTACTTTGCTTATCATAAGGAATGCAATGAGGAAATGTGTCGGCAATTCTCAGCTGAGTAGGAGTTTTGTTAGCTGTAATATTACTCGACCTTGCTGTCTCCTCCTCACGTATCTTCTGGTTTTCCTCATACTCTGGTTTGTGTTTGAGTTGGTGGAACAAACTGGATGTGTTACCATCCTTTGTAAGCACTGTTTTTTTTGCAAACTTTGCATATTACAGTTGTTTGTTCCACGTCAGGTTTTCTGTATCCAAACCAGCTGCAGATGATCCTCGGGTTCTCTTTCACCTTCCAATATGGTTGTTACAGCGGGCTGGACTGTGAGCGCGTCACACACACATTTATGTTGTCAATTAGAGTTTATCTTTATTATCACAGGATGACTATTTATTATCATGGGGATTTTTTTCCCCAGTATATCGCAAATGATGCAATATTGCCTATCCCAAGTTGGCCATAACAATAAGATTAAAAGGTTATTTCTAGTACAAGATACACTTAGTGTTCTCTTCAATGAAATAAAAAATAATGTGCATATATCAGTTTTGGCTAAATTGAGTTTGAAAAAATTGGCATATGCATAATGATGACAATGAAGATATCCCAGGAGATCCCTTTACTTTAACAAATACATACCACTCTGTTAAGGGTTTTCAACATGTGAGAGGTGCTGCCTCTACTACCCCCAACCTGAAATCTGGTGGCAAATCTGCAATAAACTCAGCTATGAGCCATGTGACTCATACCTTAGCTAAAGAAAACATGAAGGGACTTAGGGGAAGCCAAAGCACTAGTACTTTTGTTATTATTAATATTCTTTTAAATAATGAAGATTGGGTCCAAATCTTCATTTGGTTTATGTTATTTTAGGCATAACACAGAAATGACTGTTTGTAGAAGCCATGGTAGGGCTTTGGTAAAATAACATAAACCATCAGAGTTTGGAGCCGATTTGCATTATTTCAATTGCTTTGCAGTGTCTATGAACCAAATACATCTACCACAGTAGGTAGACTGTGGTGTTTGAAGCATTTTTCTTGTACGTTATCGTGTTTTTAATCTATTCTGACCTTTTAATCCCAACAAAGAAACCCCCTCCATTCATGACAGCCACACAAACTCAAGACTATGCTTATGTATGTCTAATTACATATCAGTTGGAAGAAATGCAATGCTTTACAATTGTCCTATTTTTCATCTAAAGTGAAAACAGCAAATTTGGCTAGAAATGTGCTGTTTTCCCATGTTTGCATTAAATATAGTTTAATAACCATTCCTAATTTTGGGTGGGGAATCTGTTGGAGCTTTTAATTAGCAATGAAAAGGCTGTTCACTTGCCACACAAAAGGGAGGCACAAAACTATATGTTTCAGAGGGAGGAACAGGGTGTGGGATCCTTGTGGCCTTCTCCTCTATATTTATGATCCACAGTTAACCAATGACTCACCAATGAAGGGCTCTTTACCGCCCCCTGGTGTACACTGCCTCCTGACATCTGTAGCATGCTCAGTGTTGTTCAGACATGGAATTGCAATGCATGTATTTTAAATTAAAAAAAATCAATAATCATAGCTGCCTGGCACACACTGTGATCCAAAGAAACCCAGCTAAGTTATTGTTATACATCTCAGAGACCCCAATATTATAGGTTGCTTTAAATAAAAGAGTTAGACAAATGAGTGAAGCATAAATGTTATACTCTTCTTTTTTAGTTATTTTGGTCTATGACTCGCACAGCTGACAGTTTTACATGTGACATACATCCATCCACAGTTTTCCTTACACTGATCTACTCACACGACCAGTGCTAAACCACTTTGTTCACTTTGGTCCTGGAGAGATGCCAGGTCTTTGTCACTGGTGACCCTGACTTGAGCAAATCAAGGTCTGTTAGTTGGACCTTAAACCCCTCCACCCCCGCTTCTCTTGGAATGAATTTCTGAATAAACTTGTTTCGTTTCAGATATATTTGTGCCGATGACAGGGAAAGACACTGACATAGACTCAGTATAAAGACCACATGAGCAGGAGGGGAAAGGAAATCGATTAAATTACTGCCCGTAATGTAACATTTTTAAATAAAACAATCACTTCAGTATCAGCGTTGTGACCATATATGCAGATGCAATTTATTGGTTACAGATCTGGACATGTGATTGGATGTTTGTAGATTAAAATCTTAAGAATGGCTTTGGTGCTCTGCCAGCCACATTTATTAAATTGTTGCTTCAGATAAGCCATTTTTTATTTAATAGAATATAACATTTCATCACATTTCCATTAGACCCCAAGTTAATGTCAATGCAGGTTTCTATTCAGGAATGTGGAAATAAACTGTATTAGCTGAAAAAATAAATGACACGTCATTGACAGCGCACAGCAAACCCACCTTGGGTTTCAAAGGCTAAGGTCTTTCTCTTTCATTTTAAGGTGGCATTACTCAGCCTTGGTCCTTAAGTTTTCCTCCAAGTATCTTTTAAGTAAAATCACATCACCCAGAGATTCAGCTGTCAGTTGGTGCTACTTAAAATTAATTCTCTAAAACTGACTGGACTGAGAACCCCACCCCCCTCGGAAGCAGAGTTGGCCATCTGTCCTAGATTTCCCCTGCACATGCCGATTGGCGCACTCTGTAAGAACATCAGGCTGGCAATCCAGCTGAGTGCTCCTGGCCCATACACCACTATGTTTCCTGAGCTGCTAAACCTTGGATCTGTTTTCCAGCCCATTCATCTCCCTCCTGTAAAATACTTCAGGGACATTCTTGCCGACTTACTGTGCCCTCTTGGCCATACTGATCATCTTTCCATAGGCATTAAAATATAATTTTATGCATCTTTAATTTCAGAATAGTTACATACGTTTCCTTCTATACCTGAATAAAGAATATGCATTCTTCCGTGATTCACTTTACAGAGCACAGTTAACTATATATTAACCAATAAAACTGACAATAAACCATGAGTTGTTTTTTTTTTGACAGATAATCCTGAATCTGAACCACAGGGATTGACGTAATCTGTAGTGTTCTTTGGGTAGTCTGCATAGTCACAGTACTTTACATTTAAACTACAGTTGTCTGCAAGTCTGTCTTGCACATAAACAGTGCAGTTTTAAGTCTATACAGTTACCACGATATTATAAAGGCCAAATTATACAGTGGAAAAAACTCTGTGGTTCTTCATCCCTGTTTCTTCCACCACACACCCACGTCCTACCAGGGCAAAACTGGTCCAGAAACCTCTATACTGTTTGACACACGCCTGTGAACTGGACCAATCACAGTTTGCCAACCATCAGGTAGAAGCTCCATAATCCTCAGCGACACACAAGCAGCAAACAAGAATAACAACAGAAAGTTTAAGCTTGGTTATGTCCCAAAGTACACCTGAGCTGCAGGTTAATCCTTTGAAGCACGATCAAGTACGTAATTTTTGTCATTTATGTGGAGTACATATCAGATGTAAACATCAGAAGTAAATATGGTTTCTTCATGTAAAATGCTACGCTCTGTAAAGGATTGGTTTGCAAGACTATGAATTAAATATGAAATGTATCCATAATAATTTTTTTATCGTTGAAGTGTTTTACTGTCCCATTACTTGCCAGTCTCATAATCTCTCACATTAAACTGGTTATAAACGCTACAGTCCCTCTGAGTCACCAGCTTCCTTTGCGATTCTTCTTCCCAGTTTATGAAAACATCTGAGAAACTATTTCAGCTAACCATGATGATTCCCCTGCAAGAACTGCTTACATGGTCTGGACATTGTCTTCGCTTTCACACTCCAGCAATAAGCACCACGCTTCATAATGCCCGACTAGGCTTCATAAAGATAACAAATGGATCTAAATGAATGTATACCATAACTGAATGAACTCTATTCAGAACATTTCGTTAGTTGTCTTAAGGAGCCCTGAGCGAAATGCTTCAGTAGAGTGACTGTTACTTACGGATGCCAGCTGAGGGAACCAGCGCTGGTGGGGAGGTTCACACCGGGAGTCAGTGGGGAGCTCAAGCTGGGAAAGGTGGGAACCGAAAGGCAGCCAGGCAGCTGTTTCCCCGCTGCTGAGGAGCGTTACAGCTAGTGGTTGGCTGGAGCTCTTCTTGCCAGATGGAACATATCCTCCGTTTGCAGCTGACGGCGTCTGTACCCACTCCCGCCTCCTCCTGCCCAGTGGCCCTCCCTTCCGTTGCTGGTCGGGTTGGGGCAGGGCACAGCTTGTTCCCATTAAACCCAGTCTTCTTACAGCACAGACCGAGGGCAGGACTTCCAGGGCCAGTAGACACGTCGCTGTGTATGTAGGAGGGGATCCGACTGCCTGGATCAGAACCTGGGACTGTGTGAGCGGGCTAGTGCAGACGGGTTATTGTGTCCTACAGCTGGCCTACAAGCCCATCACCCCAAGTCATATTCCGTAACTGACATGCTAATGCTGTGGAACCAAGACACCAATGCTGAATTTATGGAGTTGCCTCAATAGATTTACACACATTTTGCTGGAATTATTATTCCTTAACCAATTCAATTCTCACCATGAAAATGAACCCTTAATACAAAATGACCAGCCTTGTAGACCTTCACACCAAAAAAAAAGGTTCAGAGAGCAGAAAACAGACAAAAATATCCCTGGTTGCGTTTCTTGCTGCCGTCCCACATGAAAGCCGTAATATGCCTTATCGTGTGGCTTTTCTGAGAAAGTGTTTCCCGCAAGTCTGGAAGCAAAACAGAAAGATGAGTATTTTTCGTGGACCGTCTTCTGAATAAAGGAGAGCTTCACTGAGTCCTATCCCATAGCTTCTGTTTGCTCTCTCCAGAAACTGCATGTTGCAGTTCGTGTAAAAAGTATTTTTTGCTGTATGAAGCAGGCCAACATAACGCCCATTTTCAAAAAAGGGGATAGAAGTAATTTGTCAAATTATAGGCCAATCAGTCTAA
>JABFEA020000043.1:37878299-37888468 GCA_019775915.2 Cyphomyrus plagiostoma
TTCGGGATCAAAAGTGTACGCCGATCCCGAACCCCCTCCCCCAAAGCGTACGGTTTGTACGCTTGTGAAAATGTTGAAAATGGTGAACCACCCCTAACGGAGTGTTTAACACCAAATCCCCACCTATCGAATCACCTACACGCATGCACAGGCTTTAGATGCGGGGACCTGGAAGCCTTCTGAAGTGGCACTTAGGTAAAAGGACCATTCCAACATCTGGAATTCTGCCGTACCACTTTAAGGAAGCCAATCTTTCTGCCCACAGCAGTAACATCCCTTGCCAGGCTTTTTAAAAGCACCGTAAATGGCAGCCTCAGACCAAATTAAAAGCTGAACATGATGCCGTTCTCCCTTAGAAGCACTGAGGAATTGTCTTCTCTCTCCTCAGCTGCAGACAGTGATTGTGCTCTTTGCTAAAACTGCAGATTCTCACCTTAAACAATGATGCCTTGCAGCCATTCAGCACTGACAGCACCAGTTTCCTCATATCCAAACACAAACCTTCCTGCAACCCATCATGGACTGAAGAAATCAAGCCAAAAACCAAGATGAAGGTAATTCACGCATTTGATTTTAATCCAAAACAACTTGCAGTTTTACCCATTTCACTGCTCAAGTAATCAGCAACCAGGGCCGGCTGAAACAACCTTAATGTTATTCTCCTTAACTGCGACCAGCTTCTGCTCTTACAATCCAATATTGAACTGAAAAATGAAATTAACACTCATGTTGTTTTTTGAAAGAATATTTTTTTATTCAAGTTTTTTTTGGAAGGAGAATTTGTCAAGTTCACTGTGCAGAGTTACCCCTAGAAGCAACAGGTTCTACACAATGATAACAAGCACAGACATGAGACCCACAAGCCAAGATAAAGGAACAAAACAGGGGTGAGAAACAGCTATTAACAGGTTGATCGTTTAAAAAAAAAAAACATCTGGACTGAGATGAAGCCGTCCGATCACCCCCTGCTGGGCACAACATGCAATTGCACAGATAAGACACTTTTCAAAACCAACAATAAATTTTATGGAAAGTTCCCTGATGTGTGCTGAGAAGAACAGGGTGAACACAAAAAATGAGGTTTTAATATATTTAGCATGTCATGAAATTTATTTTTTGGAAATAGACTGTGTTCTGGTCCCCAGAATGGCTATACCAGTTTAAATTGGGGGTGGGGGAGGAGAAAGGCAATGTTCAAAATGTCAGACATCAATAAAATTACACATGCAGACCATACATACAAAATGAGAAATAAATGCAAGCTTTTCATGAAATCAGGCCAGCAAAAAGGAAAAAAATAATAATAAGAATGGCACGGAGATTATAAAGAGCCCAGGACTTCAAAGAGGTTTATTGTTCACAAAAAACATGAATGTGTAAAAAGTAATTTTTATACCATAAACTACCAGAAAAGGTTTGGATAAAAAGTAGATGAAAGACTTATGCACTAGAAGGGCAGCTGCCGTATGCTCTCAGGACAACCGCTCATGACATGTGGGGGCATTATGGCATTTACAGCAGGACAGACCAAATGGCTTCCATATATAGCACCTCAACACTGTCCATCACCAGGCAAATGCACCAGGCAGCAGGTCATCAATGAATGGGTGCCTGTTTGGCTGGGAGACAGACACCCCCCCCCCTTCCCAAATACCACCCCAACTGCTTTATCCCTTACCGATTTGATCTGCTGCAAGAGGACTGGATTACAATACTGCCTAAGGAAATTAGTAAACTGAAGTCCTTTAAAATTGGCAAGCAGGTATGAAGGATAAAGACAATACTGATAGCTGTGTTTCGTCAGGTCATCATTTCAAAAGCAGGCAGTAGGAAGCCCCCCCCCCAGCAATAAAAAGAAAAGGGAACATTTGACAGAAAGTAACAGGTGGTATATTTATCAACTCAAGTCTGAAAGATTGAGCCAATCATCAAAAAACTTTGTGAAATTATACTCAATAAATTTTAACCTCATAATTACATTTTAAAATAACCAGTCTGGCAGTTTCACAACACTAGAAATCCCGATAAAAGCAATCAACGACAATCAATGTGCAGCAGTTGGACTTTTTTTTTTTTTTTTCAGTAGGCTGGTTAATCCACAATTAAACCATTTTAACCACTGTCTCTTTAAAAAAAAGCTTTGCAAGTCAGTGAAAACATTTCTGAATTCTGGGAAAAATAAATGATCTTAGAGAATAAGGACAAATATATGCACTCGTTGTCTAAAATATAAGCCATGATCAGAGATTAAATCGCCAGCCTTTTTCAGCTCAACGGAGAGAACAGAGGTGACTGTGGGTGGGACGCAGGGTAAATTTGAATAACAGAAAATCACACCAAAACCATTTCAATCCATGCAAATACCAGAAATCCAGATCTTAACCTTTATTAAAAATATATATGTGCTCATCGCCGCTATATAATAGTCAGTCTAGTCTTTGTTCTTTCTCCTTGGATATTAAATCGTGGGCAGGGGAGGATAATTTATTAAAGATAAGACAGAAAATTCTCGGAATGTTGTTTGGGGTTCAACGCTGGGGTGGGGGTCCATTAGGCAGAACGCAGTTGTCAGAATTGGCAGCGACAGGCCCCACCCACCTCTCAACCAATGATTCGCCCTGAATAATGGGAGGGGGAGGGGGGGGTTGGGAGGGGCCTTAGTTATGAATCTTAGACATTTGCTCCTCTAGTTTGGCGATTCGCTTCTCATGACTGCTGACGATTTCCCTGAGCGATTTCACTTCCTTCAGGATTTCATCCAGTTTGGCCTCATGTTTCTATAGATCGGGGAGAGAAGAAGGAAAGAGACACATTGTCAGTCACCAATATCTCCATTCTCATAATATTTACTATTAAGTATTTTTTCTTCTCCATTTTCATTTGATTTATCTGTGACATCCACACAAGACGACAAACGAATGCGGTACAAAATCTGTAATGCATAGCTCTTGGTATAGATTTCTTGTTGATCCTAATTCAACAAAGTTACCCCAGCACCATTAATTTGAAAATCATGCTAAATATGACCATGCATTTCGGTAACATTTCTCGTCTATGCACTTGCATCCAATTTACCTAGCTTGAAATGTAACAAAACCATTAAAATTTTTATTAATTTTTATTGCCGGTGACCATACTGGAGATCAGCTCTGTGCTGATCTTGTACACCGATTTCGCTCGCTCCTTCACGGCCAAGCTAGAGGATAAATTAGCGGGGCCTTTGCCACATGCATGACCCATCCTGGGCTGTGATTAGAGGCTGTGAGGGCCAGATTAAAGGTTGGATCTCCTTCCCTGTTTGTCTGGGCAGTCAGCAGCCTCTCCGTGTGTCTACGTGTGCTGGTTTTTGGGAGGGTACAGGAACAAATTTAGAACTTCCACCCAGAGCTGGGTGGTGCAGAAGGAAAAAAAAAAAAGCACAGAAAAATTACAGATTCAGGTTGTGTGTGTTCAGAAGTAGAACTGCTGCACAAGGAGAGCAGGAAATGAACCCCCAGCAAACCGATCCACTCAGCCACTCTGTCAAACACAGAACTACTGATGGTTCTGCCTCTTCTTGACGTAGATTTTTGTTTGTTTTACTCAAAGTTCCCCTCACCTGGCTGTGATTTATCTTCTTCCCCTAAGGCACATAATATGCATAAAAACTGAGCAACTTGCTATGTATTATGGGTAAAGTTGTCTGTTACAAAATGAAAGACATGAGTTGCAAACCCAGTGAACAAACAAGGACAGGACCAGTCTGTAACCAGTATTTCAAAAAGGTTTTGCACAACAGACACCAAGCAAAACTGAGGTGTTTTGGAAATCTCTGGTTTCATGGGCATTTGAGATTGTCAGGGTTTGTAAAGAGGCGACAGAAGACTATCATTTGATGACCTTACGGGAAATTTTTAACAAGAATCTGCATTTGATCTATAAATAGTATATTGATAATTCTGATGCCCAAGGTTAGGTCAGAGATGTAGAGACACCCAATCTGGGTGATCATGCATACGTCTCAAAACAGCTGCACAGCCTAGGACAGCCCACAACTCCAGCAAGGTCCGACACTCACAATCGACGGGGCTGGTGAGGGTGTCTTATGGCCAGGACTCGTGTTCTCCACATTCCTGCTCAGCTTGCCATCCAGGACGTTCTTCTTGACCACCTTTAGGTCACGGTTTTTAGCGGGAATGTAACCATGCTTGAGGGAGATTAGGATCGGGTCGCCATTCTTGCCGTCAAACCACTCCTCAGCTTCCAGGGCGCAGTCTGGCCCAGCCGTGTCAGGGTACAGGTCATCCTGGAACAGGTCTGACTGTGGAGCAGCACACACAGGGATGTCATGGGACAAGGGCCTAGCCAGGGCCCCCAGACTCAACTTTTAGCACTGATGTACACTGTACAATACGATCAGCATTGTTTCAATTGAGAGGACTGTCAATGTGGCTTTGAACAAAAATCACAGACTCCATTTTCACAAATATGTAATATTTAAAAAAAAAACTTGAAGCTTTAATAAACTAAAACCAAAAGCAAGACCTACCTTTCTTGGCACAGTCATGATAATAGGTTCACATTTTCTTTCATGAAGTTTATAAAACCTACAAAAACACAGATTTTGTACAACCAAACTCAGGAACATAGTGCATATCTCAAGCTAAAATAATAGATCTTTCTGAAACTTATTAAAGCCCACAATGGTTCATGAAACCATTTTATTACTTGTGTTCATTACGAGATAAAAACCAATAAGATTTGTACTGCCATCTGGTGGACAGAAGCATGTAATGGAATAATGTTTGAGTCAGCTGCCAGTCTATTTTTAGAATTTAAAATGGTCATGTTCAAGTTCAGTAGAATTTGGAATGTGACTACTGTATATATCTGTGGGAAGCAAATACTAAATATTGTAGCACAAAATAATGCAGGAATGCTCAGGGTCAGAGATTGAAATGTAAAGCAGAACTACATCAGATTAGCTGAACTGTGACACAAAAGAACCGTTACGCATTTTAATATTCTAAAAATACCATTTACAGAGATCCTCTGCCCCTCGAGGTTGTTACGTGGGTATGAATGTAGCTATCAGAGACCATCAATGTGTGCCAGGCTGTGGTCCACAGAGTCCGGATGCTCACCTTGCGATCTCGCACTTGTTGACATCCAGTCCTCGCTTGGGCATATAACCCATACCTCTCTGTGGCTCCTTGGTGGAGAACGTGTTGAGATAATGAACGTAGGGGGCCTCATCTGTGATCTCAAAGTAGCGGATGCTGCTGTCACCCTTGGCAACAAAAGAAAAAGGGCCAGTTTAAGATTATGGTCAAATGGACATGGGCTCCCTTTCATAAGTGGTATCTTATTTAATTACTTCAATGGCTTGACATCTACCGTTGATCTCTCGAACTATTTCTATAAACATTTTCTTGTATTCAGGTTGGGAATGTCTAACATAAAAGTGAATTACCTAATAAGTAACAGGCATTATCATCAATGTACAAGTTTCTCAAATTAGAGAAAAACAGAAATCACACCTCAAAACACAGATTGTTCAATACAAGGAATTACAGATGTGCATACAGAAGCCTGTTTACGCCAAGCTTACCAACTTCTGCACTCCGGCAAGACCAAAATATTAAATTTTGCAGATGAAGCAATTACTTGGGCGTTCCAGCAGAAAGCTTCCTAATAGGACCGTAACAGGGGCGTGGTAAACTGACCTTCCCACACAGGTAGACCAAATTGGTGTCAGGGTCGTAAAAAGGGAGCAGGACACCATTGCTTGTGTCCATCTCATGGACGCTGATGGGTTCATCCATGTTTTGCTGTGGAAAGTCAATACATTAGTATTGCCAACACTACGCACCGTCAGAACTCCAAACTGGATGGAAAACAGACAGATGGAAGGATGGAGTATATCAGGGTGAGAACTGGGGACTGGAAATAGATTTTAAGTATAAATGTGTGTGAATGAATGGGGAGGCACTATGAGTTCCCTGGCTGACACACCGGGTTCCAGAGACCCAGCTGGCGCTCGCTCATGCGGCTGAAGCCTGTGGTGAAGATGTTGCCATCTGCCAGGAAGATGGCTCTCATGGGTCTTGCTCCTTCGTGGGCCTTGTCCTTCTCCTGCAGCAAGAGGTGGCATCAACAAGGGGAGGGAAAGAGGGGACAGGATAGGTAGGATGAAACTGTCACAAAATAACACACATTCACCTCCTAAAATACTGAATAAGCAAGCAGGCACCATATGCTGGCAGAACAGAGCAGGGGACCCACCGCAACAATCTCCTCCTTGCGTGGGTCGATGACTCGCACCTTCTTGTCCTTGCAGGCCGTGCATATCAGGCTGCCATTGCGATTCCAGCAGGCGCTGAAGATGACGTCGGGGTGCATGTCCTCCAGGGTGATCAGAGACTCACCTGTACCCACGTTCCAGACCATGACGACGTTGTCACAACCTATGGAGGCCACAAGGGGGAGACATTAATAATAGGAACTTATTCTTGACTTTCAGCATCTTGTCTGCTTTCTAAAAAGCTTAACCTTGGAATATCAATCCAGTCCAATTTCTATTCTCGGGGGAATAAAATACAACCAGAAATGATGGAGATAAACTTAAAGCGGCTTTTTAAAATACCACTGTTGATGAAGCACCAGAGCAGTTTGCTTAGTACGTTTTGTTTAACCTTAATTTTTCTCCAGGCAAGTCACTAAGAGCAATTTCTTATTTACATTGACGGCCTGGGAAAAGCAAAAAAAACCCTTTGAAGACAAGGGGTGAAGACAAAGATACATAAACAAATAATCAAAAAAGGAATAATACAAATACAAAAATACAATATAAACAGACAATATTTCCATCACTAATTATTCAGATCTGAAACGCCTACAGATATCTATGAGAGTGTCTTTAATAAGATTTTTTAAAAGCTAGCAACGGCAAAAATATGTCTAGTGTTAATGGTTTTTGCGAATCGTTCCAGTCTCTGGTGACAGCAGCGTGGAATGATGACAAACCAAACTTTGGGGACTTTTAATGAGATGGGTCTGTCAGTATGGGTACTGTAAGTAAACGGATGATTTTTGCAGCAGGTGACACAAATACAGAAAAGATAAACCTAGAAGAGTTATATACATGAACCAATGAATAGGAAGAATTGTCATTTAACAAGTGCAAGTTTTGCTGAACGAGTAGAACGAATTCTATACAAAACAAAATTCTGAGTTTAACTTTGGACTGTAAACAGTTGATGTAATGTGAAAAAGAAAGAGCTATCTAGCCAGATATGCAGGTATTTGTACTCTGACACAATTTAGAAGAATCCCATCAACAGCAGTCAATTTATGGGCTTGGGGGGGGACGGACAACACCTTTTCTACAAAACCACATGACCTTAGTCTTCATTGCATTTAATGCGAGATGAAGAGTAGAGAAAGTCTGTTGGACCATAAAAAAAACCATCTTTAAGTGCTGTAAGTACTTTAAGTACTGTAACTGGACTGAGGCATAACAGACCGTATCACCACATAAAGAGGAATAGATGAATCTTCAATAAAACTAATAACATCATTTATATAAATAGTTTCTATTTTAGTTTTAGTCTTAGTTTCTGTGGCATCCTTTCTGTTTCCATTGTGAAAGCCGCACATTTCTGATTGCACCAAAACCAAACTGCTCTCATTTCAGGGATGTAATTAACGTTAACTGGGCCCGTACCGCTGGGGAGCCCAACATGAAATGAATTCCATTTCTGCATTTTATTACTCCCTGTTGCCAAGACACCATCAGAGCCTAACTCGGTTTCCATGATGACAGCGACAAGCGTGAAGCGGGTACTAAATTGTGAGAGGGCAGCACCAACCTGCGCTGAGGAGGACATTTCGAGCGGTGGGGTGCCATGTGACTATGCCCACCCTTTTGGAGTGACCCTCCAGGACCACCACGGGCTCTGACAGCGAGCTGGCCAGCCCGTTTTCTGGAATCTGCCACACCTGAAGGTAAAAGCACAGGGATTATATCTTAGGAACAGTATAAAAATCAACGGTGCCAAGTGATATTACTATCAAATATTTTCAAATTTCAAACTGATTTTAGCTATTGCACCATGTAGCTATTCCGATCCAATATTTAAACTGTGGATACCTACCTTTTTTTTAATACTGCACTTCATAGACTTGACCAGCAGATGGCAGCCAATATCTCAACTATTCCCACACGCCATGATCTTGCACTTTTACCAATCAACTAAAAATTGCATTATTGTGCATCCCGTGTACTAATCTAATACAGGCAACTGAGAAATTAAAGCATAATAGGGAGCTGACAGCTGGTTTTTGTGTTTATGTGGTGTTTTTGTGGAAATTGCCTGTTGCCGAGATTATCAAGAGACCAAGAAATTATCATCAGACCAAGAGGTGGAAAAAAAATAAAGTGATAGAGCATCAGAAATGTCTCCACACAATCAATCTGTTTTTGTGTACAACACCTGCCTCAGCAAAGCCAGCTGACATCTGAGATTAAAGGTCATGAGAAGCACAGACTACAGAGAGTAAAGCCCCCCCCCCCCCAAAAAAAGAAAAGTACTCATTCAAATCAGGCACAATGCAGAGAAATGACACACATGCGCTCTGTGCAATCAAAAGGCAGCAGTCAGAGCCGAAGGAGCTCATGGCTGGGAAAACAATTACTCACCCCGTCTGCTCCACCTGGAGCCGCTACGGGTGTGTTACAGCTAGATAACACCTGGCACTGCCCCACCGAGGTGATTAACAAGGGGAGTCACCCAGCAATTAAGTCACACTTTCATCGATTATCCCTTCGTTTTGGGATTGTGGCGACTTGGGCAGCGGACATAGAACAGGACATCAGGGAATTCACATGAAGACACTTCCAAACAGGTCAAAGGTTAACAGGGATCTTATAATTCAATTACCTCAAACATTCCGCAGCTACAGAATATTGAACAGAACCCAAAACATGCCTGTGTCACCATTATTTCTGAATAAGAGAGAAGCGAGCGAGTGCATGACATGGGGGAATCTTGTGTCAGAGCACCATGAAGGGGGGGTTGGGGGGGAGAGGGGGTTCTTACCATGACTGTACAGTCCTCGGACCCGCTGGCGATGACCTGGTCGTTATGTGGACACCAGTCGATGTCCAGCACAGGGCCTGTGTGTCCGCACACTGTGGGGTAGGACTTGTCGATCCGGCCAGACTGTTGAAGCAGAATAAGTGTGAGCTAGACAGCAAGCCCAGACTGATCAGCAGCGTAACTGTGTCCCCGCACACACCTGACGAGGTGAATTCCACGCCGGATGTACAACTTAACAGAAGCATTTAGGGAACTTAACAGAAGCATGTTTTTGGGAAGTGCATTTAATAGAACTGAGCATAATAGTTATATTAGGGAAATTCTCTTTTCGCCCCCCCCCCACCCATATTACCCCCATGGGACACACAGATATATTAACAGGTGAGGGGAAGCTTGGGGGTCACAGGGCAGGTTCAGCCAGCCGGGGGTGAAGGACCTTGCTGAAGGGCCCAGGTACATGTGACTATCCTGCTGAGGCTGGGAGTCAAACCAGCGACCTTCTGATCACAGTCAGAGACGCAGCCCAGTGAGCCACACAGAGCACAGGCCGTCTGCCGGAATAAATTACAGCTTAGCTTTGCAAAACACAGGCCCATAAGCTAGTCACTAAAAGCTATGCTATTTTCCTTATCCAGTTCTCCAGCACCCCAAGCTGTTAACACCTCCTACTCCAGCAGGTGGCATAGTGGTTAAAGAAAGTATGTTTCCCCATGGGAGTTCCATGAAGTGGCTGAATTAGTGCTGCTGCTGAATAAATGTGACAGTAACTTTATTTTGGACAAAATATGTCTGCCAGGCACTTAAAAACATAATCCCCTCTCAGAGAAATTACAAAACAAAAGAGTGCATTATGAAAAGGGAGACTGTGACCCCTGCAAATGAGAGTGCTGCACAATCCAGAGAGAAGAGGAAAAAAAAGAGAAACACACGGCGTATCCAGAAATGCAGTTACGGCACTGAACCACGGTGGCACCACATGGGCAGAACCTTCCATAGCTTTACTGCTGCAGGAAATGGGCAAGGGCTGTATCAAGGGCAGACATGGAAACGGGGGGGGGGGGGGGGGGGGCCGGGAAAAAAAAACCCAAC
>JABFEA020000043.1:37911299-37927040 GCA_019775915.2 Cyphomyrus plagiostoma
CACACACACACACACACACACACACACACACACACACACACACACACACACACACACACACACACACACACACCGACTGCCAGGTAGAGTCACTAATCTTTCACATCAGCACACGTGGAATCCATAAATCGATTTCATCATTTTCAGTGTTGCTTGGCTACCTGCTTATGACATCACGCACTCGCTAAATACAAAGACACATAGCAGGCTTGCAACAATCTTTTCAAAAGCTTGGGCAAAGCAAACACTGACTTGGGAGGTGGGGGGAAAAGATGGCACAGTTCTCACACAAACATAGCCTCACCTAAACAAGGCGTGCCCAAGAATGTCATTGAGCAGGATCTCGGAATCTCAGAACCACTGTGGACAACTATGTTCAGCAAGCACCCTGTTTGAACACCAGGCACAATTTCACAATTTTACCCTCTTAATTTACTGCCTTGTATTCGCTCAGTTACTCATTCGCACATATAACCTGTCTATATTAAACAAATCTCAATGCATTGAAGTGAACTGGAATAAGCAGCCACACTTAAAAGCCAAGTACAAAGGAAAAAAAAAAAAAACTAAAGGCTCAACACACCCATTTCCAAAAGTAATTCACGCCCTGATAAATGACATGTGGAAAGGGGTTTCTACTTGGATAGATGAGAACGCTGTTCCTCACCAACCAAAACAGGAGTGCTGTGTTTTTGAAAGTGTTGCCATGGTGACCCTGAAAAAGGCTGCCGCAACCTTACCATGACTAAACACACACAAACACATGTACACACATCGCCAACACCATATTTTCATTCCTCCTCACCAACCACAACCTACAGGAGGCTAACACATAATGCAGTGACCTCATAGATGAAGCGCTATCAGAGGTAAAGAGCTAAACGTCAGAAAAGAGCCATAATAAACAAAGCTTCTCCACATAATCCATGATAGGGCTCAAACGTAAAGGGTGCAAAAATAATAATATACATAAAATAACCTTCAAAGCATTAGAGGCAAAAGTGGTATATGAATATGGACCTCAGCTGCCAGATGCATCTCTATCAACATGGGGCAGGAGCTCTGTAGTCAGGAGTCTGATCAGGCCACCTTCATAGGCCTGGGGCCTCTGGGCGGACAAGTCAGACTGAGGCGTGTCCCATCCAGTATCTCTATACAAGACGCGGAGGAATCTAAGCAGATGGCGAGTTTTAAGTCATTGGGCCGCTCCACACCAGCAGGGCTTACCTGAGCTTCCTGGGTCAAATCCTGCCAGGATCAGGGACAATGTCAGAGATCCTACTTGTCTCTAAGCTTCCCCACAGCCCAGCCTTCTACCACAACGTCAGCTATCTGCCTTGTGGAATTCAATGTCATCACACAAAATGGCCACAACAGGGAATGGGAAGCACACGATATTACAATGGCAGCATTTGTCGAAACCGTATCTAAAGGCTAAAAGTCCACTGGTCCCGTGGCAGAACTGCACAAACGGGCCGCTCTAGTATGACCACCAAGACCCACACAGTCTTCCATGGCGACCAAAAGGCACAAAACAGAGGAGGAATCGTGTGTAACTTCGGAGAATCTGCACAGTGCAGATTCGCGTGCCCCAGAACCGAGGCACATTGCTATCCTCTGACATAAGGCTGGAGAAAAGTTAAAGTGCTTGCAGGCCTCCAAAGAACCCAAATGTCTTTTTATTTTAGATTGGACACATTTTTCACCACCATAAATGGCTCTGTTCAGGATCCAAATTACCCCATGGCCCCCACCCTAGCCCGTCCTCTCCATGGCTGTAAGGACTCAAATGTGTTGGCTTATGATATGCGGTACTTGCAATAGTGAACTGGTCCAGGTCTGAGAGATAGGGCTTAGGTAGCGTCTGGCAAAGACTCCACCCGGTTCAGTTGGTTACCCGAAAAAATATGAAAGAACTAAAGCGACCTGCACAAGGATCTCTTATCATTGCTAACAGATTACCCTGAGGCTACCTCTACCTACCTATACTGTGCAGAGTAGTCTTACTCATTTAGGGGTTTCTCTGGTCAGTACTATAGTACTGTCCAGATCAAAACTGCTGTTACACGATACACAGAATCCCTGTAAAATCCCCCATCAAAAACTACTCCCAATTTGACACTGGGGCTAATAACACAGCACTTGTGAGCAAAATTCCCTTTTAGCTGGCATTTAAGCATAGCAACGGGAACAATGGACAGCTCATGCAAGAGGAAGCACAACATTCTGGAACTTCCTCAGTCCAGAACGACGACAGACACTGAAGTCAGCGCCAGAACGCTAGAGCATGCTGCCCATCACTCTGCAAAATTCAGGTCAGTTTATAAACACAGTGTAGCCATGGATACTTCCCCATATAAAACTTCTCCAAAACTTCCCACAGGGTCAGAATCTGAGGCCATCTTTGACTGAGAATGTTTCAGTAGAAGTCAGAACATTTAACACAGCCAAAACTCATTGACAAAGAGCCAGGCAGTGTTGTGGTTTAAGAATAACTCTTGTACGTACCAGTCTCAGAAGAAGATGTTCCATTAAGAAAGATACTTCAACAAAAATATCTTCATTAAAGTTCTATCTGTGCAAGTAAAGAAAATCTTCCAGTACAGAATAATTGTTTTTTAGAATTCCAATAAACTATTGAAACCTTGGAATTACCTCATTTTATATCTTTGTTACTTATAAATTCACAGTTGATTACTGGCTGGAGTTCATGCACATGAAGGTAAGAAAAAATGCATATGGTATGATGTTGCTGTAGTCAGGCACTTTAAAACAACAACACTTTCAGTCCTTGCTGACCAAAAATACATTGAAGCCTACATAAGTTGTACAACATTTTATACATTAAAATTACGATGCAACTTCCCATTACTCAACTACAAGCATGCGTCTAATTTAAGGCTGTCAATGCTGACACTGACAAGACTGATGAAACGATTAGGGATGATGACCTGGACTGACATCTTTAAGGCAGCCTAGGTTCAAAAATTAAATCAACATTAGTCATCTTAAAAAATATCTATGAATGGACTCTCCTTAAGGGACAGAACCACACATTCAATAAGCCAAACTGCATGATGTTTAAGACCAGATGAAGAAAATTCCATGACCAAGACTACCATTAATATGTCAATGCTCAACAAACAAAACGCACTAAGAATTCACCTCGGAGGCGCAAACCTTTTTAGAGCCTGCCTGAAGGGGCGCTTCACCACACCAACTACCATACTTCTGGTACGGCACTTTTGTACTTTCCCTTTTCCATTGACTTCTGGTCGTGTGCCGGTAGAAAAAGTTCCAGTACTAAAAATGCCAAACCAGCTGGGGTACTTAGGTACTTTTTTGGTGGATTAGTTATGCAAATATTGTGCCGCTGAAACACAATACAAATACCAGCATGAAGACCAGTTACAAAGTCAGAAAACAACAATAAGTGAATAAATTATTAACTGCCGTCTGGTCAGAAGAAGACAACAAAACAAACAAAAAGATCAGAATTGCATGACAAAAATGTAGCCTTCACACAAAAGCAGCAGAGGTAACCTTTAAATGGATTTTTAAACATACCAGATAATTTTCAAAAGGAATAAATAATTAAAATCTCAAAGTTAACTAAGGTGCTTTCTATGACAGAATAAAAATGTTTTAGTGAAACTTAAAACTCCCTGCGCTATAATATCTGTTTTACTGCAAGTAAAAAAATAGCGATATGAGAATTGCATGTGCATAATTATGTAACGTTGGTATTAATATCACACATTGCCTGGCCCTATATAATACAAAATCCCCTGCCTCACGCCCAGATGTCATTTGCCGCCAATGCCAGTTTTTACGGCAGTGGAAAACCCACACCTTGAAGTACCATACTTGTGGTACTTTCTCAAAGTACCAAAAGTATGGTACCTCGTGTGGTGGAAAAGTGCCAAAAGACCTTATGATCAGCCTGATTGCACTTTGTGCACTTTTCCCATTCCAGGTGATACCTTTGTCTTCCCCACTCAGACTAACACTGCTGGTTTTTTGATGCATTCCACAATGTTGTTTGCAATGAAGAGGAGATGTTTCACAGAAGAGTGAATAGAAGAGTCAACCATAAATGCTACATATTTCCTTGTCAAGCGTCAGCTTTCTTTTAGGACTGTCATTTTTTTTTTTTTTTTTATCTGAAGATATGGGAACCATATTTTCACTACTTTATTTCAATAGGAATACTTCCTCCATGTTGTGTGAGATTACTCTGCATAATCCAAGGGTGTGGTTGTTTAGAAGGCCTACAATAAACTGGCATCCTGGTCAGGCAGTATATCTGCCATGTGCCCTGACAAGATCTAGGACTTGAAACCTCATACTGGATGGATGGATGTATGGATAAATGGATGACCCCACTATCTTCTGCTTTACGTAAACTCTCTCAGAAGATATATGTCCTGCCAGGTTCACCAATAGAATGTGTAATTATATTAATGGGCAATAATCAAACAATTTATGCTGACTTTTCGAAATTGTATCTAATGCTTATGCAAAGCAATCAATCAAAGCAGCATTTTAACTGATAAACACAGTGATTCAAACATGTGCCAGAAATACCACTACGGAATGTACGAGCCAAAAGAAACCACGTTAACATGACCGTGCCGAAAAAATACCCACAAACACCACAACAAACAAGATAACCTTAGCCCAACATTGAGATACCCATCACCTGTCATTAAGGTGAAATGAAAGAGGCAGGGAAATACCCTCAAGAACTAAGTACTCTGTGTGGGTTAATACATGACAGACCTAACATCCTAACAGAAGCACTGTGCCACCGCAATAAGTTCCAAGGCTAATCTACGGATTTTTATCCACATGTTCCTGAGTAATTAAACTACAAATTACATAAAAATTAAAAATGCTATTTTTAACTCACAGATCCAAATCACAGGGAAACAGCTAAACCAGCTATAGATAGACTAGATAAAGTTAATTTGCAAAGAAAATAGAATTTTGCTTGAATCTGACTTGAGGCTGTTAGAGAACATATGTACATTTAAGCAGGATCTGCACCCATTTTTCATCTTATATTACAGCAAATGGTTTATGCTTTTCCTTAGTGCATAGACAGGAATGGAATGTTAAGAAAAGCATTCAATCTCGTCAGGGAACTAGACATTTCTGGTTTCATTCGTGACAGGACCTGCCTCAATCTACTGTACAACAGTCGGAAGTCAAATCGATTGAGATTATGTTCTGAACCAGCTGAGTCGTTCATATCCCTACAAAATAGTACAAATCGCGTTGATTTAGATGGATCACTTTGACGAAATGCCACCCGCCCGCTAGTTAACACGTTCATCCAGACCCAATTATTTCACTTAATTTTACCGAAATCAAGCCAAACAGTACAAGCAGTGTTACATAAGCGTTCCCTCCCATAGGTATTACGTTTCATTCATCACCATTCAATTTGTTAGACATATTAATTATATTGCTCCCATAGGAAATAATTGCACAACATGAGTTAGTGGCATTTTCGGTTTTCTGCGTTAAAGATACGTATCTGAATACTGACCTCAAACCATATAACCAAGCCTACCTAATTTCACATTTCCTCTCAAATGCACATAAAACGCATTGCAATAACTAATAGACCGAGAGTTTCTGGATCGAAACCTTAGCTTTCTTTTAAAAAATATTGCCTGTATTGCTGCAAATCCTTTTAAAACGGAGGGAATTTTTCAAGGCACACGCTGCATTTGCTGGCTAATTTAGTTGCATCGCAACTAAATAGAGAATTTAGGAATAGAGAATAAAAAGTCCCATCTACTTGAAAGCCATTCAAATCAAAGAATCACACCCAGCATACCTGATGCCGCCTGGGGTAGTTTGCCTAGGTAAGCCGAGTCAAGGTAAATACCGACCTCGGCAGTGTCTAACCGGAGAATAAACTCATGCACACTAGTCTGTCACATTGCAATCAGCTTCCTGTTTAAAGGACCCAGAAACGAACCGGTTTCTGCTCGTGTCCAAGCCGATACCGGCAAAAGTATAATCGGTAATCAGTCCGTTGGTCTTATCCTAAGTATTTATCGGCATCGTTCTTCTCGATTTCTCAAAAAACTGAGCTCTTCGCTTTCGTCAGGGCGAGAACCTTCACCAATGATACACCTAACTTGTCCACCTAGCATCTCCAAGCATTCAGAACAAGCGTACCTTTGTCAGGCTGATATCTAAGAAACCCTTACCTGCTCTTTAAAATAAAGTAAAAAATATGTTAAGATCCAAGCGCGTTTAAAAACGATAGGCTCGTCCTGCCGCAGGCTTCCTCCCGTCCGCCTCCGCCTCTCTGCCTTGGCCGCTGGGACTCGCCTGTGCTCGCACTCCAGATCCAGGCTCCAGAGTCCCGGAAGCCACGCCCCCCACTCCCCTGGCGCCTCAGCCTAGTTTAAAGCTCCGGCGCTACAACCTGCACAGCGCAGCTTGAAGCGCGTCGGCCAGCCAATCCGCGTATCGACTCGGCACCCTGGATACCGCCCCCGATGAGCGATAGGCGGGTCAGAGACGGGTGAGGTGCCCGTCAAGAAAACACCGAACTGTCTCTTTCCTCCTGTCTTTGTGGGAGCTTAGTGGACATCTGGATTTTGTGTCCCTAATATACGAAGTATTCGCCCTATAAACCGCTTCTATCTGGTATAAAACTGGTCTTTTTTAACGGTGTGATGAACATGTGGTGGTTGTCACTACAAAGAGTATAATTGCAGTTATATTTACACGAGTTGTATAATTATTATTGTTCAATTGAGGATCGTCAAGGAGTTACACTTCCCGTCTTAAAATGTTAAGGCGATTTTTACACAAACATGCCGCAGTATTCTTCAGAATTTGAAGAATACATCCCATGAAAAATAGAATAAACATCATGTTAATGTAAGTTTTGATTCATTTTGATTTTGCACAATAGGATGTAGCAGTCAAAGTAGTTTCAAGAGTGGTTTGTCAGCCGGTGTAGTGTTTGACACTAGGTGGCGCTGTATCCCCGGATGGAGGTTTTGTTGAGAGATAGATAAATAGATTAGATAGATAGATAATCATTGGTGGTTTATACTGCCTATCTATCTATCAATGCAAAGAGTCAGCGTAATGCTGAAAACTGATCCATTTTTCCCCCTCATCACCTTTCACATAATTTCGTGGGTTAAATTTTAAACCTACCTAAATATTTTTTAAAAAAAAAAAAAAAAAAAAAAAAAAAAAAAAAAATGGTTGAATAACTGGGTTGCTTCTACGGGGTAAAATGAGGTGTTCTCAAAATCAGAGAAATAAATCATTGTTTGATAGCAAAAGAAAAATAATACAAAGTGAGGTCTATTTAAATCCTTTTGATTGTTGTCTCCAGCAGATACACAATAGTGGAAGACTGAATCTGTAAATACTGCACTCATAGGCAAACACATTCAAAATACATACAAAATACACCCATATGTTGTCAGTACATGACTTAAAATTTGAAAATCATTTGCATGTGTCTGTGTTATAATTACCCAGCTAAAATATCTTTATGTCTCATACTGAAAACTGTATATCCCATACTTTACCTGTAAATTTTTTTTTTTTTTGTTAGCTAATATTACATTTTAACAAATCTTTTTTTGTTCATAATCTTACTGAGAAGTAAAGTTGGTCACAACTGATGCTACATCATATTGTTAGGACATTTCATATAGTTCTGTTATTAGAATATTTCACTTACCCTTCCTTGATGTGGGTTTCTTCTCAAGTCCCTTTTCAGGTAACTTTTTTGGAGCATCAAAGGCCTTCAGCATTTGTGCCACTTTCAAGGACACCCCTTGCTCCATGTTCCCCTCAGCCTTTAAAGGTCTCGTCACATCTCGGTGTTTTGTCTTTTCCTGCACGTGGGTCGTATCCTCTACGAGGTCAAAAACAGTCTTAGACTTGTGAACATTTTGGAGCAAGGCTTGGGATTCTTTTTCAGAGAGAGACCAATCAGGCTGCAGAGCACTTTTGTCAGTTTTTACATCCTGCAGACAAAGGCTTTTATCCTGTTTGCTGTCAAACTGCACACTGTCCCTTGAAAGGCATTTTATGAGGTCAGATGAGGATTTTGTTTCAGCACAGGCTTGTTTTTCAGCAGAATCTGTCATTTCCACAACTCTGTCATCTAAGGGTTCTGTACATGGAGTTTCGGGGACATATATGCTGGATGACAGCATTTCTTTTTGAGGAGACAATTCATCTGTAAGCAGGGAGGAAGCATCAACAAGTCTTTGGGTTCCATCTATAAATAATGCTGATGACATTTCATTTTCTTTTTGAGGATCAGTTGGGACAGACCTGGATAACTCTTCTACAGATGTGGATATAATCACAGCTGGTTCATTATTTGTGATGTTCCCAAAAGTTGAGAGATTCGGACTGGATAGATACGCAAATCCCTCTGGGTATGTTGACAGCACTTCTGAGTTTGGCAGTTCTGACTTTTGCAAATCTGTCTCAGGGGACCTTTGAGTGTATGATAGAGTGACTTGGCCGGATGAAGCTAGACTGCATGCCGGAAGGGCTCCGAGTAACTCAGAAGTATCCTTCGAGGAAGCCACTTGTGTTTCTACAACACCAGTGCCACTGAAATCAGACCTGTTCCAGCCGAAACTACTTCCTCTTGCTTCCTCTTTGTCAAGTTTAGACATTTGTGTCTCGCCTGTAGGTATCCTTTCCTGCAGCCAACATCCTGCATCTTTCTTTCCTCTTTCTTCTGCATTTTGGTGGTTTGCTGAAGTGTCAAAAGTATGTCTATGTTGCAGTGCCAAAAGATCAGTTTCTTCTTTTTTCTGGGACTCATCTGAAGGAGTTGCTGAAGGTTTTGTATGTGTGACTTCCTCTTCCCGTTTCTTAGGGTCAACGATTGGACCCGTTTTGACTGAAGTAGAACCCACAGTATTACTGAGGGTACTTTGATCAGAACAAAAAGCTGTAGTGAGCTCAGCCAGGTCATTTTTACATGGGATATTGGGCGCGTCACAGCTCAAGATAAAATCCATTGGGCAGTTGCCAAACACAGCAGAAGTCCTAACTTCAGGAGTCGTCCATTCAGACTTGTTTGGCCCACTCCATATAGGAACAGCATCTTCATTTTTGGTTTCTTCGTTCTTACGAAGTTGACAGTGCTCAGAAATGTCACCTACTGTTGCCCCTATCCCTTCAAAAGGATCCATTTGATGTGTGGTGTTTTCTGTTCCACAATTCTTTTCTGATGAACCTCCAATGTGCAAAACTTCAGACATGGACATCACTTCAGCAATATGATCCCCAGGACTGGAGTAGGTCTGGTCAGATAACTTATCAGAATTTTCTCTGAGAAATTCATAAGTAAGATCCTTCCTTGTATTCACCCCAACCTGGGCATGCTCTACATCCTGTTGTGGAAGATCTTGCGGGTTAGTCATTGAGGAAAATTCATTTACAGGAATAAAGCACTCAATATCTTGGCTTTCCAGGACAGGCCCCAAATCATTAGGGGTTTCTTGGTATTTTTGGGGTCCAATCTTTGCTGTGGTTGACTGGATTTCTACAGTGCATGGTTCTTTTGACCCTTTGGAATCTTCTCCCTCTCTTAAATGTGCCATAAAAATACCCACATTTTCCAGTAAAATGTCAGAACTTGGAGACACCTCTTCTATGATTTCGAGTGGCTCACAAAAAGACACTTCCTGGTCTCCCTCCATGTGAAAGGAATCGACCTTGATGTCTTCACTTGTTAATTTACCCATATATCTCATTTCCACAGTCTTGGAGTCAGCAGTCTTCTTACCTTGTTCTTTCTCAAGCAGCGCAAAATCTCTCATGGTTTGCTCCACCAGCAATTCACTCACAACATCAGAAGGGTTCACAAGTGGAACGGAAGTGCCGTCAGAGATGACCTCGGAGTCAGAATGAAGGGCCTCTTCCTCGACATACAGTTCAAAGCAACCCCTGCTTCCAACTTGTTGGTCTGTCTCGCTCTGCACCCTGTCCTCTCCATTGCCTAAAGCAACTTCTTCCTGGCTCATGGTCTTGGATGACTGAGAATTAGCTGTAGAGGACTTGCTGCTCTGTGCTCTCTTCCCTGGGCTCTTCCCGGCATCTGGCTGCAGTGGAGGTGGCATAGCAGCCGAACCGCTGTCGTCTCCTCCCACTTCACCCTCTCCCCCCCCCTCGTCTGGGCGGCTGTTCACATCGTTCTCCAGAGCAGGTGCCGCTGGCTCTGTGACTGGGCCCTCATCCAAGTCAGCTTTCCGCAGCTCCTCCCCAGCTCCAGCAGCCCCCAACACCGGGTCCCCACTGTCACCCCCCTGCCCTGGACTTCCAAGGCCTCTACCTAGTTTCTCTGCACTCCCATCCATGTGCTCAGCCTCCGTAGCTCTGTCCAGCCCTTGTCCCATTCTTGTCTGCAGAGAGAGAGAGACATTGCGTCAGCGCTCATGTTGAAGCGGCCGACTCCCCATGATGCCATGGGTCTGGCATGCTGGCCCCAGCCTGCTTATCGGAGACAGGACCCAGTGCCTCAGAGTGTTACCCCACACCCTCTCCCTTCCTGCCTCTGGAATGGTTCTTTTTGTTCATATCTGCATGGACAAACAGTGTAAAAATACTAAATACAGACTGAGAACCTAATAACAATCCTCCTTTTGAATAAGTAAGTTTATGCTGCAGAGTGCCTGCTCTTATTCAATGCAATTTAATTCTTTCATGATATTTTATTCTCTCAAATATCTTACTTAAGAGAACGACAGTGGAGCCCTGTGTGGGATATGAGCCAACAGGTAATGTGTCAGTGTCCTTAGACACTATGCCACTTGCTGCTCAAATTAACAGCCAAGCATTGAGAAACATTGATATTTGTGATTTAGCACAATGTGAGCTTTACTCATAACTCACTGACTGTTCAGAAACACTGACTCACACAAGGTCAACAGAGAAACACTCTCCACAGAAGTTCTCTTCACTGTTGTGGATGCTCATTGGATGAGCTGGACCATGTGTGCCGCACCCAGACTAATCTGACCAATGGAGGATCATTTGCTTCTTAAATTATACTAGCAAAATGTGCATGCTGCAAGTAGGTATTTGCATTGCAAAATCATTGGGTTTTGCATCGAGTTATTTTTTTATTATTTAGAATGCAATACAGCATGTTTGAGCTAATTTTTCACAATTCACAAAAGTATTTAATGTGAATTGTCTGTCCCTTGTCATCTTCGTTATCATTTGTATTACTCTCAGCATCATTCAGCAGTAAGGGGACCTGACACGACTCCGCGTCTCATCTCTGTGTGGCAATTAGAAATTCTGGGCCCCCTGACAAAATGTCACCTTGGGCCCCTCACTCATCCACCACCTCCCTTGTACAACCTCGCCCATCCAGGAATCTGCCAATGGTGTCCATGCCCCTGCTGTGCCCCTCATGGCAATCATTCGTAAACAGCTGTGTCTGCAGGATGGTCAATCCCTAAAGCTTTAGCTATCCACCCTATCTGCAGGACAGGAAGTTAGCTCTAACATATGTGCGATCGGAGCGGGCTTCCCGTAATTGTACCGTTCAAGCAGGCTCTCCCAGTCGCGTCCTGTGTGTCCAGCCTGACAAAGTTAGCTGGGCGGCTCTCTAAGACTAGTGGCAGAAGGGAGAAAAATCACAGCACCACAAAAAGGGGGGTAGATCGGTCTGTTTTTCATCAAATCTTGCCTTTATATCGCTCAGTCTATCGTGCAACAGTGCTGAATATTATCCAGTGACATGCCTTCCCATACAGGGGATTATTACCACCACATTAACCAGATGGGCTCATTAGAGTTAGTACAACATGTCTGTAGTGTTTTATGCTGCTCTGGCTCAACTCAATCTGCAACCGCAACAAACAGTTACATACGAGTAAAGATATCATGTGTATGTTTATATAAACATGTAAGGTTTTAAATTTAAAATATCAGTGATACAAATGTTAAAATCTGCACGGCTATGATTTAGCTGCAAGTTAAGTAAAGAGGTACAGAATGAGTAAGGCACTATTACAGCAAAGGTGACCAATGTAGCTGAAGTACAAATTTGGAAATTAAATACTGCACTGTTTGTGTAATACCTAAATAGACAGTCCTATAGACATTTTCTTCTGACATAGTGACTTTAACTAATACTTATTTGTGGTGATAATTTGTTCAGGTTAACCTGTAGAGGAATTAAAGATGCTAAAGCCAGTGAAATGAAAACAAACGAGAAAAAACGGTTATGTGAAGTTGAGTCCCATCCAAAGAAATAAAAGCACTCACACTCAGTTTTCACCTGTGTTATAAAAGCCACATTTCCGCAAAATAGCTGGATGTTGTACATGCAAAAATTTTAAAATAGAAAAATCAAGTTTAAATCGCCAAAGTGCATAACTCTGTATTAGTGCAACGCTAACAGCCAGGGGCTGTTATAGGGCCCCGCAACCCACGAAGCCACAAGGGCCTCATTGTGCATAGCTCTGTGACCGTCTCACTTAGGGCGAATCACTTGACGTCCTTGTGCTCCTCTTAACCGCAAGATGTGAAACATGGGACGGTAGGAGGATAGGAGAATGGTCTGAATGTCTGTGGGCTTAATTTCGATTCTCGATCACTTCTTTCCGCGATCTACATGGAGCCTCCGTGGGATCAAACCTGAGGAGGTGTGGCCGTGGTGCGGATGGTTAGCAGGTAAAGGTAAAAACTCACCGGTTAGGTTGGATGCTGCAGGCTGCTCCGTGCACTTCCAGGAAGAATTATAGAGTCCCCTTTGTCTTTGCGAAGTTAGGCGTCCTCCTCTTACTGCGCCGGCAATGTGAGTCTCATCTGCCTCTGCAATAGGCATTAAGAGTGATGTCAGACGCTCATTTGCTTAATGCAATAAGTTTCTCTCTGCGTCATACGTTTATCAATTAAAACGTCCCCTCGTAATTCCTGTGCACCCGTTTAAATACTTTGTGCTGGAAATCATGTTCGCTCAGATATTCCTCCTCGACGATACATATATGCCACATTTAAATTACAGCACCACAACGATATTTTAACAATGAAGAGATATGCCGTAATTTCACTATTGCTAATTAAAGTTTGGTGCATAAATAAACCCGGTCAGTGCTATTTGCATTCATAGCGTCCCCTTTTGTGAGCGGAGCAAACTAGATCCACCGAATAAATTTCGAGAAAATCGTAAGAAAGTAAATTTGTTAACCTGCAGTGTTGGACATGCTATTGTAAATGTTTATACCTGCCTTGCTGGTAAAATTGTTTAAATAGGTAACTCAACTTAAAGGCGTAATTGTTTCAGACAATTGACAATTAATGTTTGCAAAGTTTGTGACTAGTGAGATGAGTCTTCCAGTGTTATAATTATCTTATTTTATGGTTCTTTATGCATGTTATCAAAATGGTCATTTGTATCTCACCTTCTTATACAGTATGGTGTTTGGTGCATGAAAATAACCTCTCCTTTAACATTTACAAGATAATCTTTGACTTCAATGATGGCTCTCCTGCTGAGACAGTTCTTGGGTAACAGAGCCAGTCCACCCTATGCGAGCGTTTTAGTTAGGAAGTGCAAAAAAGTGTGTGTGTGTGTGTGTGTGGGGGGGACATATTACAGTTATTTACACTATGTTTAACTTTTCACTATGTCTTGTGAAACAGATGCTAGCTTGGTAGCTATTAGCCGGATATCCTGTGCTACTGGAATGTTTTGAGGAGGCTGATCTTCCTGAGAAGGCTAAAGAGCTTTGGGTTGGAAACCAAAACCCTGGTGAACTTCTGCCGCTACACCAGCGAGAGCATCACAATGTGACGGGGCAATCTAACTGCTCTGGACCTCTGCTTACTGCTCAGGACTATCCAGGCAGCTTCAAAGATAATTGGCACAGATCTTCCACAGCTTCAGTCCATCCAGGTCTGTCTGCCAGCAGATGAGGGCATCGTCATTAGGAACACCAGAGGCCCAGTTCATACCCTATGCAAAGTGCTACTGGACATCTCTACCTGCACCAGCCCCTCAGAGATAGTCTTTCCAGAAGCCATTAGGTTGCTAAACAACTGGTGACCACAACCAGTGCAATGCGCAGCTCTATCGATGTACTTTCAGCACATTGCGTTGATCTGCACATCATCGCACACTAATTATTTAGTAAAACATCTTTTTATTCTTGTACTGTCCAGTACAGCTGTTTGTCCTAACCCCCAGGAAATCACAGTACCCCCCCCCCCCCCACTTCTGTAGCACAAGATTTTCACTGTGATCCCCCAATACATGTGACAAAACTTGGAGAAAAAACAAACCGTTTAGAGAAGGAATCCATGAAAAGTGCTTTTCTGTAGGTCATTGTAGTTGGTTTCCCTGGAAATAAACCAGCAGCCTAATACCCCCTGCCAGCATTACTGGGCCATGGTGGCAATCATGCTTTCATTTGGGCTTACAGCTAGAAACACCACCTCCGGGTCCTTGTTAGCTGCAGGGTGCAGGTTCTTTGCTTACCCAGAGCCCACTTATTGGGATATTAAACCATCCTATGTGCTGTTTCTGGTGCAGGTTACATGATGATTATAGCACGTCTTTCCCTAAAACCCCCAGAATTTGGCCAACTCCCATTTATGCAGTGTAAACATACAATGAGACCATGGACCTAGTGGCAGAAAATCTTTATATGAGTGTCACAAATGCAAGGTATACAATTAGTCTTAATAATACCAGTCCATTTATGATGCTATTTATACATACATGGGGTTTTGGGTCTATTGTGGTTTCTTTCACCTTTTAGCGTAAGCAGACCAAGGTTTGAGACTCTGCCTGTGCAGATCCAGTAGAACTGCTGGAGATGAAGCCTGAAGGAGATGATACTTACAGAAGTGTATAGTCAGGAAGCACGAGATCAGTTTTTCTGCTTGTAAATGGAGATGCAAGCTCGTTAAGATGGCAATGACAAGTCACTAGTCTGTCCCCTCTATATACAGCCTCACACAGCTGCCCCCCAGTCCCCGACAGTGTCACAAGCATCAAAGTTGGGCAGAGTGAAAATTGCTGCAGAGTAGTAGAGTGGAAACCCTACGTGATTCTATCAAAAATCACATTCTAGTCACAGGTGATACAGGCCAATTAGACTCGATGCTTCATTAAAAACACACACAGATACACCAAACTCAGGTTAAATATCCTTTAGAGGTGCTGAATGTTTCCTCCAGCAAATATGCCTGGAAGCCCACTGAGAGAAGCCTTGGCAGACTAAGGCCTGCTGCTGCTAGTACATGAGCAAAAACAGCTGGCAGAAGCACATCTACGCAATTGCTTGGCAGAATGGGAGAACTGGTTTATGGGAAAGGGAAGAGAGAGGGGCTGGGGAGGGCCGCCTCCGTCCCCGAATGTGATGTAAGGCTTTAACGATGGCTAATCAGAACCTGCCAAGCCATGAGAGAGGTAACACACGCACTCACCGGATAGAGAGTGAGACCCAGTTCTCTCGCCTCTCAGTCTCCACAGCAACACCAAAACAGGATACTTAAACAATACAACAAAAGGCATTTTGGATTGGCCAGATTTTTTTTTTAATGGACTCTCAATGCAGACCAGTGACTGTGCCCAGAGCTCCTGTGTGTGACCACGGATTTTGTTGGGCCCAATCCACGGTTCGGTGGGGGGGGGGGGGGGGGGGGGGCGGGGGGGGGGGGGGGGGGGGGGGGGGGGGGGGGGGGGGGGGGGGGGGGGGG
>JABFEA020000043.1:37927140-37941381 GCA_019775915.2 Cyphomyrus plagiostoma
CCAGCGCTCCTGTGTGGGCCCACGGTTTTTGTTTGGCAAAATCCACGGTTCACTCCCCCCCCCCCCCCCCCATTCGGAAGCTGACCAGATTCGGTTGAAGGTACTGCCTAGTGGCAAAGCTCAGTCAGCATGCCGTAAATCCAAATGGCAGCCCACCCAGAACCCTGATCTAGTTACACTTTATAGGGTTGTTGTTGCACTGCCCGCCAAAAACATGATGAACATGACCGTCCAAATTTTCCCTTGTTTTTCCTTTCTTCCCTTCCCTCGAGGTCTGAAAACCGGACACCCACAGTTTCCCCACTCCGCTCCACTCACTTCTGTCAACCAGAACAATAACACCACCCTGATATGGATCACACATGAACAAAGCGCACTTTTGACCTTGAAGGAAGTGTCTACCGCCTTTTGGATTTATTTTTATGATCCTTTCTCCAGAAGGGATGATTTATAGTGGAAACATTCACAGGTATAAAAAGCATAAAAAGCAGTTAATTCCTCTACCAGCCCAAAACACTGTTTATAGTCCCTAAAGTTAAAGTGTTTTCAGTTTGTAAAATTTAAGAAAGAAGGGAGCATTGTGGGAAATGTTGAAGTGTGTTGTGAAGAATTACTACACTCCAGTTTACAAGCACAACTTATATCATTTGTTTTAATTGGCCTTGGTGAGTGGAGCAAGTTAAATTTGCAAACAGCCTTAACATTTCAATTACACCACTGGCTGTAGAAGGTTTTCATTACACTGCTTTCAGTCACATCATGTTCAGTTACTGGGCCTCTTTTATTGGTTAATTGTGGGTGTGCAAGTTGTAGGGAGGAATCTTTCATGAGCCAATCAGATCAACCTGGCAGTATATACAGTATATATTTAAAGAAAGGAAGAGTGAGACCACATCACATCATTTGGCATGGGTTGTAGATCTGAATCTGACCCCAGCTGAGTGTGTATTTATGTGTATGGAGTTGACATATATACCTGTACATGTTTTCCCTCTGGATATTCTACAACCTTCCTACATTGCAAAGACTAGCGAGTCGTATTTGATGTTAGCGTGCCATACAGCGTCTACACTTCACAGAGGCTTGTGTCTCCTGGGACAAGTCCTCAATTATTGATTTGCTAACTGGGTAAATCATTATTGAAGATGGGTAACATATTGAACACTTTCATGTCAAAACAACCCAGACATTAATTGTGAAAGTAAATTGATACAACACATCTTTAAGTAATGAAAATATATGTGAATTTAGTTAATATCTTTCGTGAGGGAAAGCAATATTTTTTATTTAGATGCTTATATTCTATTATGGCTTTACCCATAGAGATATAGGTCTGTGGTTGGTGGCTATTTGAATTACATAGTGTAATTCAAGGGTACAACAGCAGAACCAAAAATGCAGCTTGTTGGTCACAAACTTAGTTCTTTATTACGTTTTATTAATGCTAAATAATGGCTGTGTGCATGCTGTCATAAATAAAGATAGCCAATCAGAATAGTTAAGTGAGCAATAAAATGAAAATCTTTTATTTCCATAATAAACACATACAGTACGTTGTTTTAACAAATGTAAAAAAAAAAAAAAAAAAAAAGTGCAGTATGCATTTAAACTACAGCAACTTTACAGTACAAAACAAGATACTGCACATACTTAAATATATTTCTTTAAAAAACTAAAACAACAACACGTCCTGACAGAAGACTGGGGGGAGAATCGCCGTAAATATGGTCTCATCTTTTTTAAAGTGATCTTTGATAACCAGCAGAGTGGTGCAGTGAGAGGAAGCTCAAGGTCACGGATGGGCTTGTGCTGATGACACTGATAAGAAAACCCCCTCTGTGTCCCAAAGGTGCCGGTGGTGCGGGGCGTGGACCAGTGGGGGATCCGACCCCACAACCACTTCATTGACTTTCATCATCGATGCCACTTTAAAACATCCGTCCTAGAGAACTTTGGAATGGAAACCTTTGGAAATAAAAATCTGGCACAGTGAGCATAATGGAAGAGGGGGGAAGGGGGGTAAACAAGTTACACATTTTCCTTCCGTTTCCAGAGAATTGAAGGATTTAGGCCAGGATGCTTTTCGGCTGGCTTTCCCTGCTCCGGCCTCCTGACTTGGGTGGGGGGGGGGGGTTCCCCGATGGCGTAGTGGCTTCACAGCTTAAGGCACTTACATATGAAGGGAATGCGTAGCGTGGCAATGCCACGGTAGGAATGCCACTTGTGGCTGTGGTGTCAGTGGCAAGGGGAGGGGCGTGGCCTACAGCAGTGGGTTCAAACTGACTTAAGCTAGCTGGCATGTAAACACATACACCCACCTAGGAACACTTACAACTCAGCCGAACAGAGGAGCACCCCGGCGGGGGCCATTGGTACTGTGCTGCCAATGGTGTAACTGCGTGGATAACAAACCCATTACAGGAAAGAAGTACATGGCAACACCCAAATGTAGGTGTGAGAAGCAGAGAAGAAGCTCTGTGAGGAACACATCACACTTTACTGATAAAGTGACATACAGGTGTGCATCTACAGCATAACTATACCCACACAGGGACACACCATACTAAAGAACTGAGTATTCACAACAGATTTTCCTTCAAATCACACAGACCTTGTTAATTCATCAATTAAGCATTTAATTTATTTAAACGGTGCGTGTAGCTGGTTACTGAATATTGCTTTCACCACCTACAGCGTCTAGCTGGACTCAAGGGCTGTTATTTCAAAAAGTAAAGCAAAAAAAAGCCACTGGATCAAGTCTCACATTAACATTAAATGTAGCTCACCAGACTGCTGGCTGTCAAACAGTTTTCATGTCCAGTTCGTGGGTCAGCCAGTTATCCTACAATATCACCAGCAATGTTGGGCATTTCAGGCCTAGAAGCTACAAATCCAGACCAAGATTGTGTTTGTCGTTTCTTCATCCCAACCAGGTAAGAAACTCTGTGACTGTGACTCTTTATGCTCCACTGGGTGGTAGAAACAAAATCTTGCTCTGGGTTTGTAGCCTCTGGACCTGAAATGCCCAACACCAGTCACCAGCCTTTGATCCCTTGAGATTCCTGTTATCAACAGAGAATAAGATAAAGTTTCCAGAACATTTGGTCAACAAGGATGTGACTGTACAGTATACCCTAAGATGCATAATTACATGCGAATTGTTCAGTATCTTTCCCATCTAAAAGAACATGTGTATGTCTGCACGTAATGTTCTTTTAGATGGGAAAGATACACACACACATAACCATAACCAGAAAGTATTTGTGTACATATTGCAGAAGTCTGGCTCAATTGTGCATCCTTAGGCGGTAAAGCCCAGTTCTGTGTGGCCAGTCCAGCATCACCCACACAGACAGGATGCAGTCTAATCATGTGATGTGATTCATCATCAAATAAATTCACAGTAACCATGTAACATTTGTGTTACACGCAGATGCACGCTCAGCTCACAAGTGTCTGATACACACGATTGACTGCATAGTATGTTAAAATAAAATAAATCAATGGTAGAATAGCATACGTTTGCATACACAACTCCATAAACGACTTGCATATTATGTGCCAATTTTTTTAAATAAATACAAAAGGAAATAAATAATCCAAAAGACATTGGTTGACGTACCCTCTGGAATGACAAAAGCACAGAGTGCCAGTACACAGAGAGGAACAGTAGCAACATAACTGATTTATAAGCACCTGTGACATTAACAACCGTGGATAGGACACCTTTGTTAAACCCTCAAACAGAGCTTTAACAGCAGATGTAAACTTTTGCAAGGAAACATAGGTCGTCTTCTCAAAAAAAAACGGAACTTCTTAAATTTTGTCACATGGCATCAGACCTGATGGGCCAGAGTAGGCAGAATACCAGCTACTGCAGGAGACGGAGTCATAAACCTCGCTACCCCAGACACTGGACCCAGCCCAGTATGGCCCAAGTACAGTTGGCACCTTCAGTTACCAGCGTGCCTTTGGATTGGAATGAAACACAGTTGTTGGACTTCATATCCAAACAGGGAACCGCTGGTCAACAGACAATAGTCGGGGGACAGCATCTCTGGCTGCTGTATGGCATTTTGAAGCCTAGCTGGTCCGTTTGACATCGACATTTCCTCCGACGTTTGCATTCCCACAGGCCTGCCGAATTTTAAAAGATCACGCGAGGGGCATTGGCAGCATTTGTCAGTGTTCCGTTCAAGAGCCCAAGTCCACGTCGCAACATGTTCACAGTCGGGTCTTGTGGGAAAAATAGACAAGTGTATCTTAGCAAGCAGCCTGCCAGTTTAGACGATCTGCCGAATTCCAGCTGTTGGACCAAGACATAATTTATACGACAGCTTGGCTTGAACTTCACACCTCAGAGGAACCACCTCAGAATGAAAACTGTACAAATGCTCAGAAAACAAACAATAAAATGTAGAGGGGAGATTTTTTTAGGTGGTTATGTACCCAAGCCTGAGTTCTATGATCACATTACAATCAACGGAGCTGATGTTAGACCGTTGAACATGCCATCTTCAGTCCTCTTTATAAAGAAAACGATAAACCCTACAAATGAACAGCCCATTGATGCTGCAAATCAAAGAGGTAGAAAGTTATCACTTCAAAGCAAAGACTGAGAAATATAAAATAATAATGGGGGGGGGGTGTTGGAACATAAGTGGGCATGGACACCAAGAAATGCATGACATGCAACCACCATCCCCCATCACATCACATGATGCAGAGCAATGTGGGAACTTACCCACATTTGCCTGTATAAAAAGCCATTGTCCACGTGTTTTTTCCGCAGTTATTTTCTATCAAAATATAGAACAAATAATCTTCAAAGACATCCTTCAGAATGGCTTATGAGCTCCTGACACAAGCAATTAAAACAAACAAACAACCAAACAAACAAAACGAGGTAACTCAAGAAGCAACATGTGGTTAAATGAGCTTCTATGGCTTGGTTGTGGAACCTGAAGATTCACCTTTATTATTTGTTCTCTTTTAGTGATATTTTATTCCACTCCACTGTAGGCACAAAAATACACCATTCCTAATGTTTTTAGCAGGTCTCTGTGCGATCTCACTATGTGCACACTGGGGGCCTGCTGTTCAGCCCCCCCAGAATCAAACAGCACTGCTCTCTGTTACTTCGGAAACAATCTGTCAGCACCTTGGTTGACGTCACTAGACAAACATTCAGAAACTTTAGTGGAGGAAGTTGCTTAAGGAAAATAAAACAATTCATACATGAGCTACATGATTCATTTTGTTTTTAGGGCAAAGAAATCAAAATAAATGATTAACACATATGTAAAACTAGGTTTAAATATTAGTTTTTATGGAGAGCGGTATGTGAGGGAGAGTGCGCTCTTACTATAGCCGGCCAGTAGGGGGTGTTATAATGTCACCCGTCTCCTAGAGCACAGCATCACAAGGACAGGGAGAGAGTTATTGCTTTCACCAGTCGATCATTTAACATTTTAACTTAGTGGTTTTGCCTCTCACAAAGGTTCATGGAACCCTAATATGTATATTCAGGGAAACAGGCCAAGAAACAGGTGTAACAGTCCAGTAGCTAATTTAGTGCAACAACTCCCCATTGCACATAACAGTCCAGTTGTTCTACTGTGAGGGTTTCGTTTATAGTTGTGCAAATAAAACAAAGTAGCTCAAACCACTTAAAGGCTACTTTTAGGTAGAGAGAGCTGGGGAATGTAAAAGACACTCAAAATGTTCCCATTTCTAACATAAGCCTCCAAAAAGTTACTTACTCTGTGATTGTATTTTGCTGTCTGTCCGAAGGCATATGCCAGCTGTTCAGAGTGTCATATTGTACGTCAAAACACACCACTGTGTCAGGCTGCCTACGTTTTACACGTCTCACACAAATATGTTCCATACCTTGAGCTGGATGCGGGGTGGGCGGGATACAGATCGCTGGGTGAAGCAACGACGAACATTCAACAAGATACACAACCAGATTTCAGAAGCTGCTGTCTATTTGTCATAGGGGAATCGCTGTGGTCGTTTGACCCCATTTTAACCCAGTGTTTTGCCTCTTACGAATGTGTCATCCAGTTAACCTGCACACACATTCAGTGAGCTCAAGCAAGCAGAATCTGAACCCAGAAATCATCAAGTGATAATATTTGGATTCTTCATAAATATGATGTGGTGTTATATTAATATACATATATTTTAATATATTTGTGTATATATACTGTATATCTATGTACATATGTTACAGTTTGGGACCTAGAGGTGCTCATTATCACTTACACAAGCCTGCCTGACTGATTTCAGCTGGGGTCAAAGGTCAGGTGACCCTCGTTCTGTCAGCTCCTTGGGTTCGTAGGTGGCAGACTGGCGAGTGCCACCTCCTTTTCCAGGATGGCCCAGTCCCGCTGCCAGTCCCAGCTGCCTCCAGGCTCTGGTGAGAGGAGCGGGGCACTGGTGTCGGAGGGGGCGCAGGCAGAGGAGAGCTCCTCTTCGGAGAAGGTGAGGCCGCCCAGCTTAGCCAGGGAGCTGGAGCGCTTGAGGTGTGAGGGGACGGTGAGGCCAGCCAGCCGCAGGCGTGCCTCGATCTCCTGTGTGCGCTGCCGCACCAGGCCTGGCTGGCCGCGGACACTGCGCAGGCTGTCGCTACGCAGGCTGTCGCTGCTGGAGCTGCGTGTCAGCGGCGAGGACGTGGCTCTCGACATGCCCTTAAGGGGCTCCCCCGAAGGCCCCGGCGGGGCTGAGGGTGGCCGTGCGTCAGCCTCCGGCGAGAGGCCCAGCTCCACCTCCATGTCCTCCACAGCATCCGAGGAGGAGGTGTCCATCTGCTCTGGGACTGAGAACGCCGCACCGGGGTGCAGGCCATTCACCCAGAGGCCCGCGAGCTTCTCCAACCGCTCAGTACACCGGCGAACCAGGCCGGTTTTCTGCAGCTGTGGCAGGGCCCCCTGGTGACTAGTCAGGTACCCTGGAGTGGCTGCCGACGATCCAGCTTCCAGGCTGAGCTTCATCATGGCCAAACTCGTAACGGTGCCCCCCGGGGACACAACCCCATCCCACCCATCCTTCGGCGGCGGCTCACTTGTGTCCAAAGGAGAATCTACTTCAAGCCGCGGGTCCTCACAGGCCATGGGCGACGGCGGCGTGTGGGGGGGGCTGACACTAGGCTGTGGGGGCATGGGCAGGGGGGGCACTGTGGAGGTGGTGAACGAGTGGCACGCAGGGCTAAGGGCGTGAGCACGGTCCACAGCCAGGGTGCCCGCATGCAGACCGGGGTGAAGCAGTGTGTGGGCGTCGCTCGGCTGGCATGAGGGCTTCGGCTTGTTAGGGCTCCTGTCGCCAATAGCGTCCTAAAGACGGGAAAACGGTCCGGGTGAGGCGGTAAAATAAAGCGTCACGGACTGGAAAAGCGGCGGAGAAAGCCGCGCTCTAACGTTACCGTTACGCATCTGTAACATTTCACAGGAGGACGCTTCTCCTCTGTAAAAGTAGCCGGCACGCATCGGGCCGTGAATCTCGCGGCTGCTTACTGGCGCAGAGCGCATTCGGTGCCAGGGGCGGAGCTCAGGGCGTGGTTAGCAAGCACAGCCGTCCACTCACATCGAAGCTACGCTTGGCGCCGGGGCCGTTGTTGTTGTTGTTGCTGTTCCCGTTGAAGCGGTTCAACTGGCCCAGCAGGGAGGCTGAGCACAGCCGGGCCTCCTCCTCAGACATGGCCTCCTGCAACGCCTCCATCTCCGCCTCCTCCTTCTGCGCCTCCTCCTCATCCTCCTCCTCCACGGTGCTGAACTCCAGCCGTAGACGGAGCTCCTCCAGGGGCTCGGGCCGGCCGTACGTCTGCGCCGCGGTGCCCTCGCCGGGCAGTGCCAAATGGGCCAGGGGGCACTCGCGGGCCTCGAAACCACCGTCGTCCAGCAGCGCGTCGCGCTCCACGTCCTCGATGGCGATGAAGACGCGTTCTGCCTCCAGCAGGGGCGCTGCCCGCACGGGTGTGGATGGGTCGCTGTCCAGCGCCGAGTCTGACAGCCTCCGGAAGTAGTAGTTGTAATTGGGCGGGTCTGATGGGTCGACCTCCAGGCCGACCGTACGGCAGGGGGAGACCCCCGCACCCTCCCCGCCCCAGGCCTCACTGCCCGGCTCGGGGGTGACGTCCTCTGGCTCGTCGGGCAGCGAGGCTGCCTGTCCCTCGGTGAGCTCAGAATCTGGGTCGGGTCGCCACAGCTTGTTGTGTCGCTGTTTGCTGTGGGAGAGTCCAAAATGACAGGGATCCACACACTGGCTACCTGAGAGGACACTCCCCCAAAAAGTCAAATGGACTGGATAATGCATTTAAACATATAGGTACGCGACAAGCGAAAATGTCTACTACGCCAAGTTAATAAGCAGTCATTCCAAAAGATTTTAGACGCTGTGAAGAATTATTAGTGCTATAATAATTCAAACTGCTTTACAGACAGTTGAAAGTGGGATCTGAGTTAGCAGTACAAGCATTTCTTATTTGGCAGCTGACTTGGTTAGCAGCCATTTGCAAATATGACGGTAATAAAAAATTCATTTTCCGAACAATGTGTGCATTTATGATTAAATTACATGTGTCTGATTCCGACACATGCCACAGTGAGACGGATCTTTGAAGCAGAATGTACAAAATGTTAGTAAAAATGTCGACTTCATGAAGGGTAAAAGAAAGTGTGAAGGCCGAAGTCGTGAGTCACCAGCAAGGTCATGCTCACTGTGGCTGCCGTGATTTTCACTTAGTAACTATTTCGCAACCTGGTCATCAGCACGGAGCACATTCACTAAACGAGGAGTGGATGTAAAGGCTAGACCAGGATTCTTCAATTCTGGACCTTGACTCCAAATCCAGGCCTTGTTTTCAGTTCTCCCAGGTAGTTAGTTTAATAATTACTGATTTTGATTGGTCAGAGGCTTCACACCTGACTGACAGGTAAAGGAAGGCTGGAAAACCAGCAGTGCTTGGACCTCGAGTTGAATAACCCTGGACTATACCATCTACCCAGGGGACCTTGGAGCTCAGCTCAGCAAATTTACTAATAGAGGGGGAATTCTGGGATAAAACCAAACAAAAATATCTAACCTAAGGTAAAAAAAAAAATAGACAGACAAACAAACAAATCAGAAAAAAATTTACTGTGAAACACAGTCATATTGGGGACATCCCTGCCATGTGGCTCCCCTTAATGTTTAATGAAAGCTACATTTTTAAACACACCAGCAGGACCCCAATCGGCTTCTCTCAGAATCAAAGTAACCTTAATATTCAGGCTCTCAAATACCATTCCACTGAGAAGAGAAGTGCATGCAGGTTTTAATGCCAGCCCATTACTCTGACTGCCCCAATTAATAATTAATCATATCTATTAATATACTTAAATATTTATGAGATGTGAGATTAAACTGAATCTCATCATTTAAAAGCATTATGAATGATCTTATTCATTGTGCTAATTGAATAATTAATACTATAATGAAGACCTGCAGGCACGTGGCCCTTGCTGATTCACGCACGGCCCCATGCTGAATCACTGAGGCCCCCCACCTGGCATCCAGGATGCCCTCGTACTCAGCCAGCTGCCTCATGAAGCCGGCATTGGGCCGGGTGATGCTCCGCTTCTGCTTGACGAAGCTGTAGGCCTTCTCCAGCGACCAGCCGTACTCCTTCATGGCGTAGGCGATGACCGTGGAAGCTGAGCGGCTCACGCCCATCTTACAGTGCACCAGGCACTTGGAGTGGTTTTTCCTGTCAAGACAAATGACCGTGAGGAAGCCTCAAATCTGGCCTCATTGCAACTCCAAGACACTTATGAACTGTAAGCTGGAGGCGAGTCAGCATCCATCCATCCCAGCTCTCTCATCCACGTCCTCCATGACCTTCTCAGACGGCTCCTTACTTCGCTTTCACGATGAAGTTATAGGTCTCGTTCCAGTGGGCCAGCAGATCCGTGGTCTCGTCATCATAAACGCGGATGTTGTAGTAGGCGAATGTGCCCGGGAAGAAGTTGTCGATTTCCCGAGTGACGTTCAGGATATATCCCACCCTGAAACACACGCTGCCGGTTAGCACTGTGGGGGCCAGGCTTGAGGCTCCAGACTGTCACCATCCATCAAGGTCTCCTGCCTTTCCCAGTCCAGTTAAGGCGATAAGGTTCATCAGCAACGATAACCAAAAGTTAGACACATTGCGTCATATAGAAGAACAGCAGATGTTCCATAAAACCTCAGTCAACTACCCAAAGACCAAGTTTCCAGAAGGCAATCAGCTGGCCCTCCAGTTCCTCAAAGCAGGTCTTTGCCTGGAATGACTAGCTAATCAGCAGCTAAGTGACCAGCCTGACATGCTAAGTGACCAGCCTGAGACCACATGCTTACCCTGAGTCCTGGAGCTCCTCAAGGTTGGAGGCATTCCACTCGGATCCCTGATGCAGACAAACACAAGATGAGCTGGACCAAAGGAATTCATGGGACCTTCCCCCAGTACACAGCACAACAGCTGAGAAACCTCATTTAAGGTTTAATTACCACTCAGAGTTTGCTATCACCATTCCTTCACATCTGTGCCCTTTAGAAACCATAGTTCTGCTCAAACTACAAACTCCGTCACAGTTCTGCTAACTATCTTGGGTGCCTCATTATAATAAATTTGAGCTCAAACTAAGACTAAATCATTTGTACATTTACTGAAGAGCCAGGAGAAGCTGTACTACGGAGGTAAAATCAAATAGGCAGTGGGACCGATACTAACTGAACATGAAAATATCTATATATGGATGCTCCACAGATGGGTACAGAATGTCTGTTCTCCTGATATTATGGGATTCAAGATTCAAATAGATGAAGGTAAGAAAACGGCAAGAAAGGCAAAATGCAGGCATTCACGCCCTGCTGATGGTTCATGTTAAACTAGCTCTGACACCTAACGATTCTGCCAGCCACAGAAGGATGTTTATCTAGAATTAAAGCTACTGGTTTATTTTTCATGTACCTAAATAGTCACTACAGGAGTATAATATGATAAATGATTCTCCTTAAAGAGGTCAGAATTGTTATTTTTATATACCTTTGCCTTTGTGTTGGTATAATTTTGATGAAATAGATAATTATTCCTACATGCCTTATATTTTTTAATAAAGACATAATAAAGGTATATTATGCCCTGTTCCCATGATGACTGACTGGCTGATGTACATTCTGAAGGAGTGACAGTGGAAACATGATCTTGGCAGTAATACCAAGATTTTGGAGCATGGAGCAAAATGCGGCATCTCAGAGGTTCCTACAGTAGGAGTCTCACCAGGTAGAGGTGGTCGAAAATGAGAGTGGCCTTGTCCATTTGCCCAAGGATGAAGAGCATCTCATTGTCAATAAATTCTTTGTACTCTTTCAGGTTGCAGTTCATGTGCTGCTCCAGTTCATTCCGGATCTGTCAAGGCAATGGGCGTATTTCTGAGATTTTGAGTGAATAATTTGTGCGATAATATTCTGAGCTCCCAACGGAGGAGCAAGACATCTAACTACCAACAAATCTGTTAGCTGAAACATCCCTGAGCTTCAACAAGGCACTCCAGGTCCCCAGCGGAGCTATTTCAGCGAGCTGTCAGACGTGCACTAGGAAACCTGACAGTGTGACCTAGCGAGGTGACAGCTGGTCTGGGTCTGGCCACCACGTACCTCTTTGGAGGTGACATTCTCCAAGTCCTGGAACATCATGATGCTCCGGAGTTTGGCTTTGATAAGGCACTCGGTCCGTTCCCTTTCTGTTGGCCTGAGGAACACACACCACGTGTGTTAGCCGGGCCGTGTGTCATGGGACTGAGGGGGTGACCAAACATTCACAAAGCACACAAAACAGACACGATTGCTGGAAAGGGCATCAGGACAGACTGGTCCTGAAGAACTTAATCCTGTTTCATTCCCGAAAAAATGCTTAAAATACTATTAAATGGAACCATTCCATTCATATGTCATACGTTTCCATTCATATGTTTGGGGAGTATTAGCAAATTGGCTAAATGAAACTGTAGGCTTTTGGATAACCATTATTTTAAAACAATGATTCAGTCTCATGATGGACCATTAATCTATATTGACAATTTATGGGTATAGCCTGGGCTTAATTTTCAGAATTATTTTGTCTTTTTCAGGCAAATCAAGAATTTTAGCAGTCAGGTAAGTGACAGGTTACATGTTAAGTGACAAGTACAGCAAGTACTATAATGTATACATAATGGTACTATAGCCATTATACGTTAATTATACATTAAAAACGTCTGCCCAAAAGGTAATCTGCAGAGATTTTAGGCTCAGTGATTTAAACCGATTGAGAAAAAACACCAACTGAGCATCTCAAGAATGTAATAAATGTTAGAGGGAATCCCAGAAGGGGGGGGGGGCTTGGGGGGCATAGGCGGACTCTCACTTGTCGACAAACATGGCGGGCGAGTCTGGCCGCGTGGTCTCCAGGTCCTGCATGGCGTTCCACTCATTTATACAGCTCTGCTCAGACGAGATGCAGCTCTCATAGTAGCTCATCCAGGTGAGCGCCATGCCGCCGGGGAAGTAGTTGTACCTTCGCGATACTTCGCATGCCTTGTGGAGGATCTGCAGCGCTGACCTGGAGCAGCGGTTACACGACAGGCTTAGCTTTGGAGTTGTCCATAAACAAATCTCACAAAGAACTCACATCATAATTTCCAGTTGCATAAAAATGACGAGTTTGCTCCATAAAAGACGAAAGAGGCCGGAGACGTCAGCATTTAATTTTTCACTTCTTGCACCTGTGTCGCTTGACCACTAGATGGCGCTTGGGCTCAGATCAAAATTCCAACTTGGAATCTTGCGTACTGTAGATATCCCACAAACGTCCCTTTCTGCTGTTTCCCCAAATAATTAAGCTATGTTTGTTTACTGGGAATATGGGGTTTCAGATCACATTTTTAAAATCGAAACAGTCATATCAACTTCATCTCACACTTACCACATGGCCTGGACAGACACTGGCTTAAATATGTTTGTCCGTCCTGCTGTGGTCACACTGAAACCCCTGCGGTGGAGACAGAAAATGCCATCACTCATGGTCTGTCAGTTACATATGGTCTGTCAGTTACATATGGTCTGTCAGTCACATGCACTGCCCCTACACCCTGGGCAAAAAGAGTAAAAGTAATTTCCCTGCCCTTGGACGACACCCTGGAAAATGAACTTTCTGAAAAGCAATAATTGTGAATGCAAGTACTTCAAATCCTCTGTAATGCAAGGGGGAAAATATTAGGATATATTAGCATAAACCTTAAAAATAGATTAACTGGTATTTTAACTCAATTTCATGGCACCAGTTAATCCAAGCATCTGAACTCACAGAATAAAGCTTATTGTATCACACTCCATAGCCACCTCATGGAATATTTCATGGATTTATTCAGTGACCATGCGACAGCGACCATGAGGTTATTCGCAAATGCTTCTCCCTAATCCAATCAGCAACACTGGGAAGTGTATTATGTATAGCTGGGTACACCCGGCACAAAATGCCAGACCCATCACAGAGCGCGCACACACGCGCACACGCGCACACACACACACACACACACACACACACACACACACACAGAGTTGTGTAATCATATCTTTTTGGGGACTGCTCATTCATTTCTATGGGACAAATGCTAACGCTAATTATGACAGCCTTAACCCCCACCCTGCCCTAACCATAACCATAAGTAACCAAACAAAATACTGTACGAGAGTTTTTGCATTTATAGCTTTTTCAGGGCAGTCACTGATTTTTATATCATAGACTTTTCCTATACGGGGACCAGGAAACCGGTCCCCATAAGGGAAAAAAAATGGATATGTACAGGTATAGGTATACCCGTTTGCGCGCGCACACACACACACACACACACACACACACACACAGACACATACACATGTACAGAAGTTTGTAATTATATCTTTGTGGGGACTCTCCATTCATGTATATGGGGAAAACTCTAATCCCAACATGACAACCTTAACCCCTACCCAGCCCTAACCTTAACCATAAGTAAACACACAAGATACAAAACTTTTGGCATTTTTAGCTTTTTCATTGCATTCACAGATCTTTGTGGGGACCTGAGAAATTCACAGATTTTTTAATAAAACTGAGGTTATCCAAGGGGCGGCATGGTGGTGCAGTGGTTAGCACTGTTGCCTCACACCTCTGGGACCCGGGTTCTGGTCTCTGCCTGGTTT
>JABFEA020000043.1:37946638-37971924 GCA_019775915.2 Cyphomyrus plagiostoma
TATGCATGCATGACACTGAAAATTATTTCTCAAATCTGGCGGCAGGATCTGAGAACCTGAAGCCTGGTTTAATAGCATCGCTCACGGAAGCCTGACAGACACCCTCATTAACTTTGTAGTTGCCCGTTATCAACGTCTCCTCGAAAGCCGAGTCTAAATATAATATCTGGCATCAAGGGCGACTCAGCCGACTTCAAAGGGGCACTGGAGATAGTTAATCGCCATGACGACCATCTGTGTCCCACTACCAGGAAGAACAGAAGCATTTGCTGATGTTTTGACATAACAGTGAATAAAAGGTGCTGAAACTAAATCTATATATCAACACATTTCAGTGTCGTCGTAGAGGCAGGCTTTGAACATGTCAGGTCAGGAACAGTCTGTACGCACTTGGCGACGAGGCCCCAATTTTTTGCATTCGTTCGGCTCTTTACAGATTCGATACTTGGTCTCTGTATTTCTTTGATAAGTTTTGGCACCATAGTCCAGAGCGCGAGAATGTCACATACACCCCCGACAGTCAGCAAAGACACAGAGGTGGAAGTGGACCCCAGAGCCCCTTCAGTTCCAGGACCCCCCCCACCAACACCGGCACCGGCCACGAACTTACATTCGGCAGATCTCCTTCTGAGTCAGCACTGCGTTCTCCATAAAGTAGGGCAGCATCTTCAACATGCTCTTCTGGGACGGTTCTACCATCAGATGCATCTTGCTGTGTCAATTCGTCCAGTCAGGGGTCTTGGATCCTCTTCTTGAAGGGGAGGAGTCTGTGTCCCCGAACCTTTGCTTCAGGTGTGCTTCAGGTGCAGGGATCAAGTCTGACACCCTGTCATTTGTCCCAGAGACGAGAAAAGCCTCCCTCTTGACTGTTATCCGCAGGCTAGTCACTGATAACAGTGTCTCTGCTGGCAGCCTGGGGGTTGAGCATTTGCTGCGCTCCCTCACTCTCTCCCTCCCTCTCTCCCTTTCTCCTCCTCTTTTTACACACACACACACACACACACACACACAGAGGTGACGAGCAGAGGCTCTCCTGAAGCCTAGTTAATGCAGGACGACAGAGATTGCGTTGATGAGCTTATCCCGGTCGCCGTCCCATTCCGTCTCCCGCTCTTCTGGGTGTGCGCCCTTCGGGAAGGTGGGGGGGTGCGCCACCCTCATTAAGTTGTAGCACAATAAACGACGGGACGCGTGTCCCACTTTTTGGGCTGCCGCTCCTCTGAGTAAAGCAGCTCCACATGTGCCTTGTAGAAAACGAGAGCCAAGAACGCACCACATCCCGTGGCCACCCAGGGGGCGAGCTGGAGTGGAAACAGCGCGCTGGTCTTCAGTGGAGGTAACACACTGCCCCTGAGGCCGGCTGACGTCCTGGCATTCCTTGCCAGGCGCTGTGTTAGGGGAGGACAATGCAGATAGGCTTGGCACTAGTCAGGCCAAATCTCATTACCCTGACGACAGAGCACCTTATCTGTCCTCTTAAAACCACAGGTTGCTATCCCAGCACTCTCTGGTGGTGGGGGGGGGGGGGGTTTAAAACAAAATCCTAGAGATACCTCACACGGCCACAAATGACACACGTAACCCAGATAACGGCATAGCTGGGAGAAGGTTTCACAGGACGCCACCACCAAGCGTAGGAGGAATGCCCATATTTGAAGCTAGGCAAGCAATTTGGCCTCTCTGCATCTGAACACCTAGTTGTTGGTTTGAGGAAGAGGAACGCCACTGAGGACCAAGCACGTGCAGCCGTCCAATGAGTGCTCTGTTTGGAGTACATGTGACACAGGACTGGAGAACAGGGGCAGCCGAAAGAAGGAGTCGCAACACATCAGAGAGAGGTGGGGGGGAGCTGGGGTCCGTAGGCAGAAAAGCATCTGAGTCTCAACGGGGCCCATTCAAGGGGGGTCTCGACCAAGCATTCCAGCTCAGGGTTCATTGAAAGAGCATCACAGGGAGTGTGAACGATTTCTAATGCGGCCACAAAGAGAGTGCGGAGAGTGGGGAGCGTGGATTTCTGGTGCCCAGCATGTCTCAGAATGGCATGGTGCTGCAAGGATGCTGGTGGTATTGACTGACTCCTACAGTACTGCACGGTCCGTGTGGCAAAGGGGAATCTCACCTACAAGGTATGACACGAGTCAGGACACCTAAGCTACTCCTGAATTTCATTTTTTGCCATGGAGGTATCAAGGTCTCCCAGGTGGCACATGTGTTTGGATCAGGCTAAGTACTGATCTGAGCAGCCATGAATGGGAGAGCATGGGCTACAGGTCATCAGCACCGAGAGTGTAAAAGCATAGAGTTAGCTGTGGTGGAGCAAATACGGAATATGCGGAAGTGAGAATGAGACGGGCATGGAGATGGACGACTATTAATGAACCTGAGTGGCAACCAGGGGAAAGCAGCCCTATAACTCGGCAGGTTGCTCGTAGCGCCTCGCTGACCCCGCCGAGAGGGAGGGGGAAATCCATGAGGGAGGGGGAAATCCATGAGTTTTCAACCTGAAGGAGATTGATGGCAGGACCGGAGCAGACCGACGCGGAATGAATGATGGCCTCACATTCAGAGCTGACAGTAACCTCACCTTGTTGATATCTCCACCACATCAAGATAGTTCAGGTTCAGGACTGGGTGAGGGTTTAAGTTACAAGGGAAGTTTTCTCAGCAGAGTGCAAAAGATTACACTGCCAGCCTGTAGCCCCTTCATCGTAACTGTATAACTCAGTCCAAAGCGTTACGTAATAGGGAATGTGGCTCAGAACATGTAAATACAGATTCACGGATAATCTGACCCACAAGCAGCGTCCAGGAACTAAACAATTCCATATGTCCTCGGCTGCTTGTTTATCCGAAAACAAAATCGAAACTTGTCATTCACTCGCGCGTCGAAATCACCCCGCGATCCGCTTCACCGCAGGGCAGGTGCCGTTTTAATATTTATGTTGGCCCATTCCACAAGAAAACTCTTTGCTATCGTCACCCTCTTGAACTCCGTCCAGGTCCCTACACTGATGGCAAACAGATGAGAAAATGTAACATTCCTGAAACGTAATGCTTTTTTCCCCCCCCAGACCAGCTCTTACAATAATGCAGTCTCAATACCAGGTAATGCGTAGCATGCAAACACATTCCCAAGAGAACATACTTATCACACCAGCCATGTCCAACCTACGATTAAAACCTGATTAGATACGATTAGAACCTACGATTCTGGCTGCTTGTCTGGGTAAGTGCCTATCCCAAGAAGCAGAAGCTGGGCTTCACCCTGGAGAGGGTGCCAGTCCATCGTAATGAACATAAACACAGACAACGCAGACACAACCAGTAGGGAATTCACAGATGCCAATTAGTCTAACTGCTAGGCTTTGGATCGTGGGTGGAAGCTGGAGTACCCAGAGGGAACCTGCACGACAAGGCTAGAACATGAAACTCCACAGACAAAGCTGAGGTGGCATTCAAACCACCAACCCTAGAGTTTTGGGGCACAAGTCATGGAGCCACCATGCTTGCCTTCGATATAATTACGGTACTATTTTTAAGCGATCTTCACAGGCTGCCTCAGCAACGACCCAAATTTACATCTTCACTCATATATAGAAAAGGGGGGGGGGGGTACGATTACCTTCCCTGTGGGGGCTGGATGTGCATGTGGGGCCATGGTTCAGCCCAAAAGGAAATCAACTGAGGCTGCAGTACGCTCCAGCATACGGATCATCAGCGCACCTGCGACCTCCATTAGCACGTCAACTCAGAAGTCAACCACAGCAAATACAGCGGAGGTACATTTCAGACGTATTTTTAAAGCATTTTAAATATAAATAACGTTAAAAAGAAACCATCACTAAAACTGCAGAGTTCGCCAAGTTTTGTTTCCAATTGTCTTAGTACAACTTCTTCATGGTGTTAATCCAGCTATCACGGTCCTTACAATGGGACAACTGCAAGTGCCTAACATCCACATCACGCAGGAGTAGTGTTGAGGGCAGCCCAGTGGATCAGTGGGTAGTGCTTTCACTGCACGCTGCCGCTTACAGTGCATGGAGTTTGCATGCTCACCCCGTGTGTGGGGTTTATGCCAGATACTATGGTTTTTTTTTTCACACAGTCCAAAAGCATGTGACTTAAGGGAAAGGGAGGCCTAAACTGGTCGTATGGATGAGTGAGCAGCCTCTGATGGGATGCAACCATAACCTGGTTATTACCTGCTTTGTGACCATAGCTTCTGGAAAAGGCTGTGGATACTTGTGACCCTGCATAGTACATGCAGGTAAAGAAAATGGATGGATGGGTATATTGTATTCAAACAATTTGCTCAATTAATTGGTAGATTATTCAATTATTAATGTATTAGACAGTGACAGCCATACTTTTCTGTCTGTAAGACTGCAACACATGCAACAACTTCTCCAAAATTCAAACAGCCCTAGAGCACCTAAGTAAAACTGCATCAGGTACTCTGATATGAGTCACGATGTAGAGCGTAAGAATATTGTAATTAAATAAATCTCTCATATTAGTCAACAGGTATCTTGCAGAGCAGATCATATACTTCACGAAGAGCTGGTCAGCTGGTCATGCACAGTGGGGAAAACCCTTCCTGGCAATTTAATGCAAGGCAACTGGACCAATCATATTCTTCCTGCAAAGATGTGGGCCAATGGCATCAGAACAATGTCCTATGTGCTGAGTCCACTGTACTCAAATGGGGACATGGGAAAAAATGAACAGCTTGAGAGGCCATTTTGATAGAGAAAAATAGGAGCATATTAAGATCCTACAGAATACTACAGGGCCAAGACACAGCCTTCAAGAAACTGGATAAATGTGAGATGATTCGGAGAATCTGATTTCCATTCACTGCAGTGAGAATGGAATGTTACACTGCCCTGCGGCTATCAAACGCCTGACTGAAACAACCCAAAGGTACACAATGGCAACCCAGGCAAAAAGGGTTACTCTGTTAATCTGTTGTTCCTTGAACTTTCTCTTATATGATGTATAAATAAAAATGCACATAGTCACAGTACATCATCATGTTATACACAACCCTCTATTAACCCAATTCAATAAATTAAGCATAATCCATCTGCCAAAAAAAAAAAGAGACCCACATTTATTAGTGCCCTACAAGTTTTTTAGGACATCATTCTCCAAAGGGTTTCATCTCTGAATTGAAAGTCCCTTTTTAGTAGATTTAGTAGATAAAAAAAAGAGGGCACAACATTGCTAAGATCCTTCCAGAAAGGTCCGTCCATCAAAGCTCCTGAAGGGCAGGACTGTGGCTCCATTAATTTCCTTTCCTCTGCAAATTGTTCCTCAGATATGGCGGAGCTCCTTGCTGCTGACAAAAATGTCACTGAAAAGGCTCCACGTCAGAACCTGAACCTGAGTACCGCTTGTATGGTGGCCAACTGAAGGGGAAAAAACCACACAGCTGAAAGTCAGGGGGCAGACATAAGCCTTTATTCTTGTGGACATACTACATAACGTTTTATATAACCACTGGCAAAACTGTGTCATCCATCTGAGGATACGGTGACCCTCCACCACACTTAGATTAAAGGACCAGGAACCAAAGACGTGACTTTTGCTCCAACTAGATGGAGTCTAGACGGGGAGCAAGGCCACAGCAGTGTATAAAGACGACAAAGGGCTCCAGCTCTGCTCGCCAGAATGAAATACTCCTATGCTGCATTTAAACTGAGGAACTCACCTCTGGTTTTGTCGACGCTCCTCATCGCTCCCAAAGTCCTAAAAAAAACAAAGAAAAGAAGAAAGGAGGTGAAGCTTATGAAATTTTTTTTTAAAAAAATCACATAAAAAGTGCAGTAACCCCTGAATTTAACACAATCCAAATCAGGGCACAATGTTAGTATCGATTTGTATTGAACCTTAGTAAATGTCAAATGTGTACAACAAAAAAATAAAAACAATTCTAAATAAAGAATTATGCTTTCAAAAGCAGATTTACCAGTACTCTAGGATTATAATGTAACCTATACAGAAAAAAAATATTGTCATCTAGCAACCACTGGTATAGAATAACCACTAACTATCTGAAGAACCATTATCTTATCTACAACTTCTGTATCTCTTTGAGGTTGGGGGGGGGATTGAATCTGACACCCAAGAAGCAACAACTAGGGTTTTTTGTCACAACAATTCAGACACCAAAAGAAGGGCTTCTGCTTCCAGGATAATGAGCAGGACTATCCTGTTACTTATAGCGGCAGGTGGACAGACACCTAACAATACTAAAATATGAACAGTCTGCTGAGGTTACACTCCCAGCCTGACGTCCCCCATACCCATCCTGCCATCCATGGAGCCCTTTTCAGCAGGAAGCCGTCTGACAGCACTAAACTCCCCCAACCCCTCATGATGGGAAGTTTCACCACTTCAGGGTAGTATCTACACAGCTCTACGATTTCGCTGCACTGTGCTGGATCAGTTGCTTTGCTGGCAAATGTTTAAATAATAAAATTAAAAGGTGGCTGAAAACCCTGGGACTATCCAACATGCTAAACACACACACACACACACACACACACACACACACACACACACACACACACACACACACAAACAAACATGCAGACACACACGCACACAAGTGGTCTTGGGACCAACAAACAGCTGTATAGCACTGGACATGATCTTCTCTTACTGTTGTCCTAAACATGCTTCAGGATCCCAGGTACAAAGCCGTGTTTATATTAACATTATTATGACATTTTTTTTTTTTTCGTGCGCCGGCTGTGAATCAGAGAGCACTCTGTGTAACCCTGGGCGATGGCTGGGTTCAGAAGCCACCTGCAGCGAGCCACCAGAGTGCCTGTTACCCGAACTGCTCCAGCAGGCCGTCCCAAGTGGGGGGAACCGCGACCACTGCTGCTCTCTCCAGTAAGAGGATACAAGCTGAGGCCGGCGGCTCCCACCAAACGTGGAGGGGGAGGCTGGTTGGAGGCTAGTAACGTGATACTGCTTAGAAAGATTTAAAAGACAGCATGAGGACTTTGAGTTCAACTTTCAACTTCTCAAAGAAGGATTTTACCTCAAAATATCAACCAGTGCAATTAACATTTCTAAACTGATTTGGATCAAGTGCATTTTAAACACACTGCTTTGTTTTTTTGGATCTTTTATTTTTTTTACTACCACTACTACTAAAAAAATAAGTTTTACTTTGAGTCTAGGTTCTCCAACTACTAAACATAACTAATGCCATGTGACTGCGTGAGGGGCGTGGCCATCGGCTGTCTCGGGAGGTACAGTCAGGCGACCTGAATTATCAGAACTGATTTTTAACTTCAAAGTCATCATTCTTGAGGCTGATTTGTTTTCCTCCCCGGACAGCTGGAAACCTCACATTTTGCCGTTTACATTTCAGATTGGTTGACGCCAGTCTGAAATCTTTGGAAAGAAACCTGTTAATACAAAAAAGGTGGACAAAATATGGAAGCACCACATAATAAATAAATAAATAAATAAATAAATAAATAAATAAATAAGAAGGCCCCTAGATGGAACAGTATGCCTTAAAACAACTGCAAACCTTCCAGTGCTATGATAATGTCATCCAAGTCCTGAACCATCTACAGTGGCATACTGGATCATTCTTCAAGAAGACAATGCTTCCTTTCTTTGAGGGACTGAGGAGGTGGGAAATCTACTTCACACTCAACACAGCAGAGGTCTCCATAAGGGTTCAATGACGTTTACATTTAGCAACAGGCCATGGGAATGTGTTTAACTTCATCCTGGTGTTCATCAAAGCAGCCATGTATTTGCTGAGTGATGCATATGGGAGCATCATCAACTTGGAAAAAGGGGATATCAAGAGGGACCAGAGTTTACATCCTATGGTGCACCTGTCCGTGACAAAGGGCCTCATGTCCTTTGCCCATATTAATGCCAATTATGGGACCTGATGTCTTCCACAAAATGGCTCTCCATACCATTGTGGACAACTGCAGCCAGAAAGAATCCTTATGAACTTCTCAAGAGAAAGGAAAAGGGTAAAAGATGATTCATGAGATATTAAATTTTCCATCGATCTGGCGTTCAGGCTTTGAGCTCCATGTTCCAGGTTAGGCACTCTTCTACACTGGCCTTGCGTAAAAGGCCTGCCACAAATCCCAGCACTGTGTCGCTCATGACGTGCAGTTTTAGTCAAGCCCAAGTCGCAGACGTGCTGATTCAGTTCTGCGGTCATTTTTTTAGGCCGCTCGTTTGTGGAGGTTGGTGATTCTCCAGTTAACTGTCTGTCCATCAACGCCTGCATAATTCAACTTACAGGCACTAATGTTCTTTCCTGATGCAGTTTGTCTGTGTTTGCCATGTGCTGTCATGTTTTTGAGACACATAAAACAATTCTGCAGTTTTTGTGACTGATAGACCTTCAATTTGCAACACCGACTCTTTACTCTTTGGCCTCTTCCTAACCCCACAAGCTCCCTCATGTTCCTTTGAAAACTCACATATCAAAGTGCTGACCGTCAGACCTCTGACACATATAGCTAACCAGCATGCAGCCAAACTTCGCTCATCCTTCTAGCTGCTTATTTTAATGTAGGTACTTCTAAGTCTGAATCCTTTCATGTGGTGTTTCTTTAAATTTTCTCTGCGCCCTATAGATATTTCCTGTGCCCTTGTTGACACAATGTTTAATCAATAATCCCCACATTAAGAAACTCTTAAAATATTAGTCTACCAGCATCAGATGGTAATGGCATTATTCTCATTTCTAAGGGATGGAAAATGCATTCTGTTTATTCAGGTACAATGACAACAGATCTATAGATTTCCACTGTAAATATGCATCCATGCAGGTAATATGTACAAGTCTCATTATCAAGACCATATTTGAAAGTTTTTTCCAGAGGCCCACCATGTCTCACTAACAAGGAAACTGCAAAAATCCTTACCAGCCATTCCCCTAGATCTCAGTGACCGAGAGGTCTCCTACCCATCGCCAGCAATATCTAATCCCACCATAAGCAGGAATGACATCACTGCAGCAGTCTCCTCCGGGACACGCCTCACCTTCCCCAGGCTGCAAAAAGCCGTTGAAACCCGGTTCCATTAAATCCACTACATTACAAGAGAATGGGTTTTGCCTCCATCTCTCCCTGGGTGCAGGTTTCACCTCGTGCCATTCAGACAAGGTTTTTCTTTACTGCTCTGAGACCTTACGTGTCTCTATTTGCATTTCTCCATCGTTTTTTTTTTTAAACCGGTATTTGCTGCGTCATTATCAAGCGGTTCAAAATAACTACCGCGTAAGGTACCGATAAAGCAAGACCGCATTCATCCATAATCTTACAGAACGAATCTCCATGTCATTTAAAATACACATTTAACTCTCTTTTACAGACGGGATTATTTATGACGAATGCAAGCACATTACCGTGCCCAAAATACATTTTACCTTAAACTATCATAGACAAACATTGTATTTATTGTACAAGGCCGTTTGCAACAATTGCACAGTAAATATGAACATAACTTATCACCGAATCATATAGCATAATGGATATTTTAAGTAACACGATCAGGAAAGGTCGTTTCAGTGAGTATTTCTAATTTCATGCATTTTTCAAATTTAGAATACAATTATGTGGCTCCCCCTACTGGTGGAAATTACATACAACCCTTATAGAGTTTCCTTCCAGATTAATCATAAAAAGTAACAATTAAATTTACATTACCCGCTGTACGACGGCGTGTATGCTATATCACACATAAAATACTTCTTCATGGAGTGTTTCCTCGTAAAGGAGGCTGAATTCATAGTCAGCGAAGGATGTGCTCGGTAGGGTTTCAGTCCCCGGCCGCTGCTCAACGATGTGCATTTTGTCCTCTTGTTAATATAATTTATTGCCCTCACTTAAATCACTCAAACATACTGGTGGTGGCTTGTATGAATTAGATTTCTCCACTTTGATGATTTGGCACGTAAAGATGGAGAGGAATTCTTTACATGTTTAAGCCGAGACCCACCCAGCGGTTAGATGGGTTGAACACAATCCCAACCTCAACATACGTCCATCTGGGAGGCGTAAAAGTGCGGCAGTATAGGTGCTGTGCCTTGGATCAGTTTCCCCTAAAAATCCTCTGCTTGGCAAGGGAAGCCCCCAGCTCACCTGTCCTAATCTACGAGCCGCCGATGAAAAGGTTTTGAAGACAGAAGCGGTAACGGGACCCGTCCGCCTGTTTGAAAGGGACTGGCTCAACTGTGACTCGGTACTTTAATCACCGTGAAACAGAGCGCGTCTCGGTACTCTTTATACCCCGAGTAATTTTATTTATACAATCAATTACATCAATTATAGGTTTCGGACAGGATGTTCACAGATTAGATTAAAGGAAAACGCGCAAACTGAAGGCAGTGTGCTCAGGCTACGTCAGTGATTGCAATTCACTGACACCGAACCGCAAACACGTACTGGGCTGAAGCGTATTTTGTAAAGTAATCGCGTTTTCAAATTAGATATCCGATTCGCTTCCCATGCATACAGGAGCCCACGCAGTCATGTTACTAACCCCATGTGTGAGGTAACCCCTTTTGGACGCTAGTCAAAAATAAATATCACAGAAAAATTAAACATGTATAAAAATAAATTGGTCTGTCCAAGCATAATGGACTCAATAATTGCATCTTACCAAAAGTTCCAAGACGAAAAACCAGATCAGAAACAAGTAATTCTTAGTCGAGTAATAATATAATGACCGATAACTGGAATATCCACTTATATGCCAAAAACATTATACTCGACAGCCATGAACACTGTCCTGTAGCTGCCTTTAAGCTAACTTATTTTTAATTACGTTTATTCTTCACAAAAAGACTATTGTTTTCGCGGGAGTTTCGGTCGAGGAATGGGCAACATGTCGAATGACAGTGATCTGCAACGTCTCAATTGCCATACAACGTCATATGATTTTGTTACATGGTTCATCTTCAATTATTGTTTTAGTATTGTGCATATACAACACAATCAACCCGATCTACTGCCTCAGCGCTCTCGCCCGATTGCACAATATTGCCTTTTAAAATGCCAAACTAATTTTTAAGCGCCCCAGAGCCGAAGCCGCTCGGCCGTGAGTCGGTACCTTTCAGGCGGACATGGGGTGCCGCTTGCCGCGAAGCGTTTGGGCGCTTCACAAGGCGACCACATTTATCATGGAGAAGATAAAGCTTTTTGACAAGTTTGAGTTTTTCCACCCCTCCTCCATAAGGCAGACCTACGATTAAGTTGCGCTGAACATAAGCAATTAAGCTAGCTAGTAGGCTAATGATTCCATTTTAAAATGATTGTTCTCGCCATATTTGTAGCCTTTCGAGCCATTATCTCCTGTCGCCACATTATCCACAAATAACGCCAATCAGTGGCGTTTCATTTTTTGCTGCTGAATGCAAAGCCGGCTAATGACGCGCACCGACAGGGCGCCTCGGCGGCGCATTGCCCGGCTCTCAGTCGGCTATCCAACCCATTGAAGGGATGCTAGCTAGCAACCCAATTTTCTTTTGTGTCATTTTTGTCTTTTTCCATTTTGCAATAAAATAGCAACCATTCATTTTACTTTTTACTCTAACATTTGCCCTAGGAAGCCAGTCTGAGCGCCGTGTTCATTCAGCACCGGGGCGCCAGCAGCGTTCTTCCCTGGGCGTGGGGCCTACGCGTCCCCCGCACAGCCTCGGTGTCTCCTCCGGCCTTAGGCTCTTCCCACGTCTGCAGACTCCACTCTCTCTCCTTTCCTCAACGCAGACTTACCTCCCCCGCGTTGGTGGCGGTGGTGCTGGCCGTGGACGCAGCGCTAGGGGTGGGCGATCGCTGCAGAGTCACCAGAGCCATGGCTTGGGGAACAGCTGACCCGGCGGGAGCGTCCCTGACCGGGAATGAATGTTATTCACCAGGCAGATCGCCCCGAGGTTGCCCCCTGCGCTGAGCGATGCTTGAATGTCCAGAACCAAGTTAAGCGAGCGAGGATACTAATCCCAAGGGTCTGATCTCACTGTCCCGTTAAATGTCAGATCCATCATCCACATTATGCAGCCAGCTCCCAGCCGTCGCTCTCCTATGTTCTTCGAGGACTTGCATACGATGCACATTAAAGAGTGCAGCCGCCTAGCCTCGCGTGTTAATCTGTCCGCTCATTAAGATTTAAACGCGCGCATACACGCCACACATACAGCAGGAAGCAGGAGAGGTGGATGCGGGATGCGCGCATCTCCACTGATGGCCAGCCTCTGATGCTATGTTGTAATTGGTAGACGATCTGGATAGCAACAGAAAAAGGATGCAGATATGTCTTTTTTGCCTCTATACCCGACAGCACTGTCCCAATCTGCTCGTCGTGACGCAGTTTCTGCATCAGTATCAGTGTATAAGTGTGTGTCGGCGAGCGGATCAGGCAGTGTCATACAAACGATCATATCCCATTAAAAGCCTCTGAAACGGGTCGAAGAAGCAATGACAGTAAATGTCACGCTTTAACGGAATTGATAACTTGTGGGAGTTTCTTTTTAATTCTTGTTGTCTGGTGCTTAATGCCCCTTTTCCCAGACCTAAAAGTCGCATTTAAGGAAAGCGTTTGTCGAGTAAATTATTCTAAATGTATTGTAAATATTTTGTTGTCAATGTCCTGCCTTAATATAATGAATCGATATGTTTAATCGGGCAGGGGTATCCCTGTATTCCTTATTCAGAATGTTCCACTAACCTCACAATGACATTTCTTACATTGCACGTTGTGATTGTCATTAAGGAATTTTATTTATTATTGTTGTTATTATTATTATCATCTCCTGTTGTGGAGCTAAAGCAAGCGACACCTATATAAAAGAGTTAAAGGGAACTATTACGTGAACAATACAACGCTGCCCAGGGCAAGCACGTACAGCCTGTCACCCTGAAAAGGACACTGGCAGTAATTCTAGAAGGATCAATTTCTTGGTGCAGGACATTGGCTGCGGCGCACAGTGCCCGCACTTGTCACCTTGTCGGGGCTCCTGGCTGCACTACAGAGAGAGCGTAATGCGGTACGCGGCTAGGTCCAGCCGGGGCGAGCAGGACGTGAACGCAAAAAGAACTGGGACAAAGTCCACGTCGCATTTGGTTGACAAAATGAATGCAAAGCCGGCTAAGCTTCTATGCAAAGAAGCCAAGGCAATCATGACAGTGAGGGTTTTCTAGAAAAATAAAAGGCTTAGCCTACTTCTTGGTTTAGACCGCTTATATCACTTCTTCGTTGATTCCGAGTAAAACTTTGGAACGTGCGTATTTCAGTGACTATTAAGGCGGAATAAAAAGCACCTCATGAATATTCATATATATATAATCTGGTTTTAATAGCTGCTTTTCAGGTTGAGTCGTCCCAAAGCGCTTTACATGAATGTGTTATGATACATAAAACATCATTAGAGAGAGAGATACAGAACGGGGGGAAGGAAGGAAAGAAATTAAAGATAAAAAAGTAAATTAAAAAATTGCTTTTCGAAGCTGTTTGCTTTGCCGCGTTGGTTATTTAATTAATGCTAGAATCATAACCCTCGCTTTTCTGTTTTCATAACCGAGTTGCAGGGCTTACGTCATCTTAAACCAACTCGCGCGCGCTGCACCGAGTTGCCGTAATGATTAACTGGAGGGAGAGGCTCAGTCTGAGTCCAGACGGCTGTACTGACGCAGACAACAGGTTAGTGTTTGTACCTGTAGGAAATAATTTAACATTTCTCATTTTCTAATTCAGTGTTTCTTAAAATTTATGTCTGTCCGTATATATTTACTAATGTACATAACTCAAGAAATGAAAGTCTGGTGAAGATACGTCGGTAGGAATCATTTTTCAGTTCTGCAAACGGAACTAACGAGTTTGCAAGTATGGCTGTACGAGAAAGAAAATGTGTACGCCGTAAAGCATGGTTTGCTTAATATTAAGTTGTTCTGGGTTTAACCGATTTAGGAGGAATTTGCAGCTCGTCTTCGTCGCGAATTTTAAGTGACCTCGTAAAAGTATCCGCAGAAACTTTATGCCGCCGCAGAATTTGAATAACTTTACATGTCTTCGACATCTCCAGTCTTTTATGCTGTTTTTGGACGAAAAACGGCACTCAAATATTGAGGGTATCTTTTAATAATATTTAGGAACAAGAGGTGTGAAGTAACTGTGCAAATAAGTAGCCTATAGTTTTCTTTTTTTCGAATTTGCACTCAAGTATTCTAAGTTTAAAACCACAACGTTTACTTTCACTTCGCTACGTCTCAGAACCAATTTTTTATAAACTCTAATACATTTTGCACGACACAGTATAGATAAGCATCTATTAAAGAATACTATTTGAGAAATACATGCAGCGCACGTATGAGTGTAGGGCTGCACGTTTCTGGGTAAAACAGGAATCACGATCCCCGACCCAGGGAAGTAGTAAGGAATTCTGGACCCCTTCTGTACAGTCGCCGCCAAAAGTTTTGAGAACGAAACAAATACTGGTTTTCACCGCCAGGTATCCTGAAGTTTAACTACAAGTATTTCATACGTGTGAAAGGCTTTTATTGACATTTGCATTAAATTTTTGCAAAGAGTCAATATTTGCAGTGTTCTATTTCAAGACCTCCAGAATTCATCCTGACATGCTGTCAATCAACTTCTGGGCCAAATCCTGCATCCAATCCAGCTTGCTTAGATTCACTTTGATTTTTGATAAACTATTAATTACAATTTTATGTTCTTCCAACATTAGTTTGTGTTTTTTGTTTCTAACAAGCCAAACTGCATGATATTTAAACACTAGGGTTTGGCCCTGGATGTTCTGCCCCCCCCACTGGAGCAGCAGAATGTACTTGTATATAAAAATTTCGGTAGCACAGGGTATCTGCCTGATAATAATATGAAATATTAAAATTACTGTAAATAACTGTCACAGAATGTAACCCAGAGGTCATTGGTTCCTCCCCCCAACTTGTTCTGCAGCCTCCTAATCAATTGTTGCCCCAGCTGATGGCCTATGTCACTTATAGGGTGGAGTGACTGATAAGAACTATACAAACGAGAGGAGGCCATCTATAACACAACATCGTTATGTTATAGATTTTAAAGATTATACGCTTACCTTAATTCTGGGTTTTGCTCTTTGAGGATGCTCTTTGTAGGAAGAAATACAAAAAGGAAAAAATAATTAAATGAATTTTAAAATGCAGGATAGTTATTTGTGAACTCTCTTTGAGTGAATGCAGTAATATGAAGTGCAAATTATACTGTGGGACAACTGTGGGTTGTCTGTTTTCAACTAAGGGAAAAAAAAATCGCAAAACTTGTTCTTGGGTTCAAATGTTATTTTGTTATGTATACAGATGTATTTATTATGCAAGATTTGACCTATTGAAATTTTACTTGAAGTTAATAATTAATAATAACAATTGATACTTTATTGATCTCTGTGGGGAAATTCTCTTTATGCCTCCCCCAATTTGCTCTTTTGAGGCAAGCGCAAGCTGGCCACGAAGGGCAGCCACCTGTTGTTTTTATTGGTGAATTACCATAAGGTGTTATGACTGATTTTTGAATTTAAAAAAAAAAAACGTTAAAAATAGTTACTCATTTGCCTCATCCATTGTCCAGCCATGCGCGTGGCCGTCATAGGAGCGGGCGTCATTGGCCTCTCCACTGCCCAGTCCCTCCTTGAGCACTACCACTCGATGGGAACGTCGCTCACGGTCGAGGTGTACGCAGACCGCTTCACGCCGCTCACCACCAGCGACGGTGCCGCGGGCCTGTGGCAGCCGTACCTGCATGATAACGGCAACACCCTGGAAACGTAAGACTCCTGTGGGTGCTGCTCAAATAGTTGAAAGATCATCATATCATAATCTTCTTAACTGGCAGTTTTGCACAGTCTGTGTGTGTCTACAAATTTTTACTTCAGTCTCTAGTCTTCAGTTTTAGTTCCATAATTTTGATGCTCGCTAAAAGGGTAGCATTCATTTTGACATTTCAGCTTTCCCTTTTTTTGCTTCCAGAAAATGGAACAAGGAGACGTTTGACTATCTGCTGGGCTTCCTCAGCTCTCCTGATTCCATCAGGATGGGAATATTTCTCCAATCTGGCTATAACCTCTGCTCTGAGCCCTGCCCAGTGAGGACCTGCAGTCCTATGTGCAGTGGCTGAACATCAGATTAGTCTCTCATTTTAAAGCTAGGGAGCCTGGGAAATTAAGTTCTGCTCTTAATGCCTGCTGTCTCTGTCGGGCAGGGCTCTTCAAATCTGGACTTCAGTTCTAAATCCAGTTCTCCCAGGTAGTCAGTTTAATAATTACTGGTTCTGATTGGCTAAAGAGGCTTCACACCTGGCTCAGGTAAAGGAAGAGCTCAGACCTTGAGGACCGTGATCTGAAGAGTCCTGCTGCAGGGCATCTCCGTATTAGTGATGGTGTCACAAATGTAGTGTTTTAGTTTGGGATTTGGGAATAAATGTACTGGGAGTAAATAAAGGAAATTCCAGGGTTGGGAGCAGAGAGACTCTGTCAAATGGAATGACACAAAAGATTAACTATAATTTCCACAAGGATGAGTGGAAATTAAGTTGAACTTCTCTCTTCGTGCAGGACCCTTCATTTAAAGATATTGTCTTGGGTTTCCGGCAACTGACCAAGCGTGAGCTGGAGCTGTTTCCTGGATACAGGTGCTGAGCTTTTGTGGACATTTATGCAGAATGTAGATATTGACATTCTAAGAGGGCCTATGTACTACAATACCCTAAATCCACAGATAGTTCTTTGTTTTAACCAATGTCTCTTCTTCATTGTTGGTTAATACTTCAGCTTTGGCTGGTTCAACACAGCTGTCATGATTGAGGGGAAGCACTATTTACCCTGGCTTATGAACTGGTAAGACTTGTTTAATATTGCAGTGCATATATGGTTGCACATATATAGCCTATTTTGCATATATTATTGTATTGAACAGTGTTTATTTCCAGAAAGTTTGGGATTTAATCCCTACTACATAACATTTGGTTTAGTTGAGCCAATAACCACTGTTATTCAACTCCATTCAATTTTTAACTTTCACTGAAGATTAAGCTAAACACCAGATTTGAATCCAAGGTCCAGTTACTTTACAACCCTAATAACACAGGTTCTAGCGATGCTGAATCAGCACTATGTTTAGTTACAGGTGGGGAGTGACTCCCTCTGGCTTTGGTCCATTACTCACTTGTGCCAGTTGCCATCTGGCATCATTTCCAAGTTGTAACAAACACAGAGCTATTTTCAGTTTTAAATAACGCATCTGCAGCAGTGAACACTATTTTTTTTCCAGGCTGAAGGAAAGAGGGGTCAGATTTTTTCACCGAAAAATTAATTCTTTCAAAGAGGTAAAAACAGAAATTACTTATCTACAAATGATTGTGGTTTACTTCTATGTCTTTGTTGAAAGGAGACATTTTAATATTGGGACTTTCTCTCTTCTACTTGTTTCCCTCTATGTGGTGGAGCAAAGAATTAAATTTTCATATTTAATTAAAAATACAGATACCACACTAAAAATTTAGTCAGGTAAAATATTAATAATAATCAATTCCCATGGGGAAATTGCCTTTACGCCTCCCTCAACTTGCCGTTTGTAGAATAAGGTGTCCGTAAAGGGCAGCCAACTGTAGCAGCGCCCAGGGAGCTGGGAGTTAAGGGCCTGGCTCAAGAACCCGCAAACATGCGGAGGCTGGGTTTGAACCAGCAGCCTTGTGATTACAGGCACACAGGCTTAGCCCAACTGAGCCACACACTGCCATGAAAAATATGTCATCCAGTGAAATCCTACTTGGTTCTTGAAATATAGATTTGAATATAGCATCATAAGTTACAGTACAGCACTATAAGGAAAATAATTTTAAGAGGATAAGTGAAATATATATACACACACACACACACTGTGTGTGTGTGTGTGTCTTGTATTAGACAGACATACACACGGTGGTACCTCAGAACTCGAATTTAATCCATATTAAAAAAAAATAGGGTGATTATAGGCAGGGGCATCAGAAATAAAGGGGGTAACACAATAATTCAAAAAAGGGGCGTCCTTATTTTGAGTCCATCCGTTAATTCGCATGAGAATGGACCCTAAACAAAGATTGTACTCCTATATCAAACTCATTTTATCATACACCCCCCCTCCCCCATCCACTGGGGCAAATTCGGTCCCCACCTAATGTCAAACTCCATCCAGTGCCACTGATTGTAGGTAGGTGGAAGCCACTGCAGTGCCAATCATAATGTCAGCATAGCACCAGGCCTGTGTAATCACCATGTTATTGGTAATCAGTGATATTTGGTTTAATAATTTTTTTCACGTTTTTGGTACAGAGTGGAAAAAACTTGTGAACCACTGCTTTAGATGGCCCATCATAATTAAATCAACCCACAGACATAAAAAAAAAACAAAACTAATGTCATCCCCACCGCTCATCAGCACCACCCACTGTTGTCCCTTTCTTACTTAAATAAAAAGCTCCCAAAATAGTGACCAGTGAATATATTTGTCTGATGAAGTTCCAGCTGAGTTTAAGTCTCACTCTGCAGGTCTGCTAGATATACCTCCCATGGTCCCACTAGCCAGCTGAATGCGAGTTATCCTGACTGGTGGGCAGTGGCCTGTGTCCAGTCATTTATTTGCATTTTGTCATGTGACCCATTATGATTTTTTTTTTTTAATCTCTGTAATGGACTTAGATTAGAATGTAATGAAATCAGTAATGCTTAAGTAAATTTACTTAAAAATGCACAGTACATTTACTCCTTTACTTTCCTCCTCTCTACATTTCCTCTTTCATGTTTGCCACCTCTCCTGTCCCTCCTGTTTCACATCTCATTGGTGCACAGCTAGCTGAGTCTGGTCTGAATGTCATCATCAACTGCACTGGGGTTCGGGCAGGTGAGCTGCAGCCTGATCCGGAGCTGATGCCAGGTCGGGGGCAGATAATAAAGGTAGGTGAGGTGTAGGTGGTTAGGGATGGTTTGGCCCTGCTAAGTGGCTACCAGGAGGACGAGACACATTACCCACCATTATTTGCACTTTGTTTTGTTCACCTAGGTGAATGCACCTTGGCTGAAGCATTTTATCCTCACACACAATTTTGCCAGAGGAGTTTATGAATCACCATACATCATACCAGGGTAAGACAAACTACTGTGCTATGGACTATATACCGGGCGGGGGGGGGGGCTATTTCCTCTCATGGTTAAAATCTGGTGAATCTATGTTTCTAAATTTCCCATAGAGTGTCTCCTGTTCAGCTAGTTTGAGAGGCCTACAGATGTTATCTTCATACCATTAGGAGTCACCTGGTAACTGTTGGTGGTGTTTTTCAACTGGGAAACTGGAGTGAGCAGAGCAATTCCACTGATCACAAGAAAATATGGGATGAAGCCTGCATGTTGGAGCCAAGCCTAAAGGTCAGATCCCTTTTTTAACCATTTTCAGGGTAGGTTACAGGGCTGGGTAATATTTATGAATATTGCTGAAGTTTATGCAAAGAGTCTATATTTGCAGTGTTGGCCCTTCTTTGTCAAGAACTCTGCAAATTCACCCTTGTATGCTATCAAACTTCTGGGCCAAATTCTGCATCCATTCCTGCATAATCAATGCTTGGAGTTTGTCAGAATTTGTGGGTTTTTGTTCATCCACCTGCCTCTTGAGGACTGACCACAAGTTCCCAGTGGGATTAAGGTCTGGGGAGTTTCCTGGTCATGGACCCAAAATGTCGATGTTTTGTTCCCTGAGCCACTTAGTTATCACTTTTGCCTTATGGTGCTTTATCATGCTGGAAAAGGCATTGTTCATTACCGAACTGTTCTTGAATGGTTGGGAGAAGTTGCTCTCAGAGGATGTTTTGGTGCCATTCTGTATTCATGGCTGTGCTCTTGGGCAGAGCTGTGAGTGAGCCCACTCCCTTGGCTGAGAAGCAGCCCCACACATGATTGGTCTCAGGATGCTTTACTGTTGGCATGACACAGGACTGATGGTAGCACTCACCTTTTCTTCTCTGGACAGTCTTTTTTTCTGGATGCTCCAAACAATCGGAAAGAGGATTCATTAGGGAAAATGACTTTACTCCAGTCCTCAGCAGTCCAATCCCTGTACCTTTTGCAGAATGTCAATCTGTCCCTGATATTTTTCCTGGAGAGAAGTGGCTTCTTTGCTGCCCTTCTTCACACCAGGCCATCCTCCTACAGTCTTCACCTCACTGTGTGTGCTGGTCCGCTCACACCTGCCTGCTGCCATTCCTGAACAAGCTCTGCACTGGTGGTGCCCCAATCCCACAGCTGAATTAACTTTAGGAGACAATCCTGGCGCTTACTGGACATTCTTGGGCGCCCTGAAGCCTTCTTCACAACAATTGAACCTCTCTCCTTGATCCAATAAATGGTTGATTTTAGGTGCAATCTTATCAACAGCGATACGCTTGCCTGTGAAGCCATTTTTGTGTAAAGCAATGATGACTAAAATTTTTTCCTTGCAGATAACCATGGTTAACAGAGGAAAAACAATTATTTCAAGCACCACCCTCCTTTTAAAGCATCCAGTCTGCTATTCTAACTCAATCAGCATGACAGAGTGACCTCCAGCCTTGTCCTCATCAACTCTCTCACCTGTGTTAACGAGAGAATCACTGAAATGATGTCGACAGGTCCTTTTGTGGCAGGGCTGAAATGTAGTGGAAATGGGTTGTTTGGGTTTAAGTTCAGATGGAACTCTCGGCGGAGCAAACAACTGCTCAGCAGCCACAATTTAATTCAAAGTCCAACACAGATGTGTGCTGTATACTGTAAATTCTGCCAAAAACTTGTGCCAATTAAAGCTGGAAATACTGCGAACCTGTTTCACCACTTGAGGTGTTGCCATCTAGTCGAAAATGCAGAATGCAAGTGCCTACAGTGACCAACACCAGCAACTTGTGTTTCTACTTTCAAGCTGAAGAAATAAGGGACAAGGGAACCGTCACGCCGACCCCCCCAATCCACGATGATATAGTTTGGTTATACTGAACTGTGAAATATGGGACAAATTGTAGGTGGAAGGGCCGGTGGCAATAACAAACAGGGAGGCAGCCCAACAAAAGCCCAGCAACACCTGTCTGCCTGTCCTAGTGTTATATCCTATGACAAAAAAGTTAATTTTTGGGTGATTTATTTATCAAAATTAGATTTCTGGCTGCAGTTCATTCAAATTGTCTTTTTCATGCTCTGAATTTTTTAAGGGGAGTCCTATGGTTTTAATTAAAAATGGAAAGAATGACTTGAATTATATCGTGATACTATCAGTGTGGACTGATATAGGAAAAAAAACTGATAAATATTGCGGAGCCTCAGTAGGTGATCAATGAATTGATTTTGTCACTCAGCATGCCACAGTGGTGGAGGACTGGACAGGGCTGAGACCTGCCCGCAAGACAGTACGGCTGGAGAGGGAAACCATGCAGTTCGGACCCGTGACCTGTGAGGTAAGCACCTTGAAAACGCCAGCTGGTCATGAGGTGATATGGTGAATCTCCATGCTCTGTACTTCCTGGGACAGACTCATCTTGAAACAGAAAGTAAGGGAAAGATAGATATTGCCTCTTTTCCTTGTCCCCACATAAATACACCCACTGACTGGCTCTTGCTCTAGGTGATCCACAACTATGGCCATGGTGGCTACGGTCTCACCATCCACCGAGGATGTGCCCTGGAGGTGGCCAGGCTGTTCGGGGAGATCCTAGAACAGGGAGCCAGGAAAGGTCACTCCCATCTTTAAGCCACTGTGGGCGACCGTCTGCCTGGGTCTAGGTTAGCATCAAGAGGGGAGAACTTGGCCGTAAACCACTGTGAGTCCCCAGCTCCACAATCGAGGGTTAAGGTGACACGGGGATCATCTTTTGTCAGGTCTGGTAACGCTACTCCTGTTCTTATCATTATATAAACTGCCTTGAATATCACAACCTCATAATTATTTTAAGTACAAAAAAGCTATATATTCCTAATTTAGTAGTTTCATAATTTAATATGTGTACAAATTTAAGGTGTAATGAGTTATCTAAACTGAATTTACTTAAATGTTTAGTATCTTTTATGTAAAAGATACTGAAGTAATAAAGAGAAATCAAACACTAAATGAGTGTCAGTATCACTGAACAACTCCAATGTGTATAATTTTGATTTTAAAGACTGTGGTTGTGTCCATGTTAGATGGTAAAAACAGGCAGAATGTAAACAGGGCCTTAGCACATGTTTATTCTCTCCTCCTTTCTCTCCTTTTTAAAACAGAATTTATTGATGTATTTTACACATATACAGCCAGTGTAGTAGCAAGAATCAGTGTGCAGACAGTGTGGCACTAAATCGCAAAGGCCGGCATGAAGGAGGCAGCCTGTACAGCGTCTTCAGCCGTGTTTAACTCCTTATTCCCCCAAAAAATGCTCAAAGAAATAAAACAAGTGAAGAAGAATAGGCGCCCTGGGCTGGACGGCGGCTGGCTCTGCTGTATGACGTGAAGCTGAGCTGTAAGACAACGCTGTGAGGGTGACAAGTACGGGGCATTAAAAACAGCGCAATAAAGTCTAATAACTGTTGAAAAAAGGTGTTCCACATGGACTTTGGCCGCTGTCCTTATCTGAAGCGACACCCCTGAAAGTCTCAAAGTGTCATATCTGTGGGGAAACTACAGTTTTCAGACAGTCAGCTTCACTTCCTCTGGACAGGTCTGTCTCTGGCATTAGACTGAAACTGCTCACGCTACGCTTTGCACAGACACTGAGAAAATGGAGGCCAGTGCTGATGACATCATCATGCTGATGATGGAGATTGGCCAGAGAAGACGGCTTTTTTTTAACATACATTTATGTATATAAACTTTAAAAAAAAAAAAAAAAACTAACTTTTGAGAGTTACTGGTTTCTAAAAGAAGCCCATTTGATGCTATGTGCACCAGTTTGGACAGCTCTGGGACACCTCCCCCACCCCAATTCAGAATTGGGCTGGCTTAATGTTAAACATGGGCCTCTCCAGCTCCTCTGTTCAGGCACTCCCAAACTCAGCTACCCTTTCCGACCGGGAGGCTCAGGAAACATTAGCAACATTTGGGATTTACCTCATCATGGCAGCAGCAGTGGTGAAAAATTGAAAAGGGGGAAAAGAAAAAAAAAAAACTAGGAGACTCTCACGCACTGCGGATGGTGTTACTCCTTGCCATAGTAGTACCTATGTACACGCTCAAACTGACACCAGTGGGGTATAGGGTTACGTCTCACAAACCTAACCTCACCCAGCTGCACCTGATCTTTAGCGTTACCCGGCCTCTGACAATCCCTCCCCCCCCAAATCAGTCCTGGGATCCAGAGCTGGATCGTGGGATGCCCTCAGGGCTGTGGGCAGCTCGTCCCATCATCTCCTGGCCCCATTCCCGGTGACTGGACTCCTGGAGCCCTCGGCCTGTGGTCTCGATGGGCAGGGCGCAGGAGGCCACAGCGGATAACAGGCAGCAGCAGCAGTACACCGAGAGCGTCAGATACACCGATGACTCCAGCATCACCTGGGGAGGGGGTGCGTAGTGTATGGCTGAGCATAAGGAGGCACTCAGCACATAGGGAAGACGGACAATTTGTAGCTGAGCTCTAATGTGAACTTTAAACCCCATTTGGGTTTTTATCCACAATAAATCGGATGCAGTGAACAGGTACTGAGTCAGCAATGATAAAGGAATGAATGAGATAAATAACAACCTGTGCAACAAATGGAGTGATGAGAGCGCCAACCCTGGCCATTCCGCTGCTGGTTCCCAGCCCTAGTGCCCTGGTAGCAGTGGGGTACACCTGAATATAAAAGGGAATTGTGGGTAATTTGGTTGTGTACACAGTACATGTTAACAACAAGCACTTGAGGTATTCAGTCACTGACACTCTCCTATACATGCACATAAGAATACTGTTTTTTGGGGAGAAAAAATACAGGCGAAAGGTCAAGGAATCCAACCATTGGCAACACCGCAAAGGACGCTGAGTTAATGCCTTACCAGTCACCGCTAATCTTTAGCTCTGAATGCTTCTTGTCACATAGAACAAAGGCACGTGTGGCTGGCTGGCTGGCAGGGAAGGTTTATAATTAATATATACCCAGCTTGGGTGATGTGTATAAGTGAATTGAGGAAGTCCTTGGTGAGTGGAGACCTCACCTCTGGGGTGTAAACATACGCCGCCTGAAATCCTCCAGCGATGAATGCTCTGGCAATGAATATCAAGACCATAAGGGACATCCTGAGGAGAGAAGGAAGCGGTTAGGTGCAGCACTGACACTCCGGCTTCGACAACACGTGGCTTGCATGTTTGGTGGAGGATTAACTCACCGTCCCACGCAGGCATACAGGGGTAGGATGCACAGGGAGAACACCAGGAAGCAGAGAGCCATGGTTTTCTTCCTCCCAAGCCGATCGATTGCCCACAGGGTTACCAGCAATCCTGTGGGGAGAGACAGGCCACTGAACACCCCCCAAAGCCCCCAGGGGCTTCCGGAGCACTTCCACTCACAAGGCACCCTGACAAACACATTCACTCCCACGTCATGTTTGTCTTCCTGACCTTACTTAACTGCATTTAAATCATGAAAAACACCTTATGTAGACATCCCAAAAAGCCAATCAATCCCCCCTTTAAAATTCCTTTATACAATAACTTCCAAAACTGTAAGTTAGGGATTATTATAGGAGTGGCATTGTTGACTCACAACTGGAGGGTTAGAAGTTCAATACCTGACTATAGTACCAGTCAAAAGTTTGACACTCCTACCCACAGAAAGGTTTGTTTGTACTATTCTCTTCATTTTATAACATCAAAACTATAAAATAACATATATGGAATTACGTACTGACCAAAAAAATTTTGAGGGTGGGTACAGCTCTGTGGGTCGGGACTCAGAAGGATGCTGGTTCAAGTCCCATATTTGGCACTGATCCCGCCATTGGGTATTAGGTCATGGCCCTTAACCCCAGTTACTCCATGCATCCATGGACCGGGTGACCCAACCTTCTCCTCTACAAAAGTTTCATGAGGTGGCCTCCTGGGATGCTTTTCCAGCTGTCCTGAAGGAGGTCCCACATACACTCACCTAAAGGAGTATTAGGAACACCTGTTCAATTTCTCATTAATGCAATTATCTAATCAACCAATCACATGGCAGTTGCCTTAATGCATTTAGGGGTGTGGTCCTGGTCAAGACAATCTCCTGAACTCCAAACTGAATGTCAGAATGGGAAAGAAAG
>JABFEA020000043.1:37978147-37996533 GCA_019775915.2 Cyphomyrus plagiostoma
CAAACCCCCAGCCTTCGTCCCCCACAAACCACAAACACCCACACACACCCACCCGTACCCACAGGCTGTTTTAAGAGCATGCACACACACACACACACACACGTACACAGAGGCTGAGTTAAAGACCATGCACACACACACGTACACAGAGGCTGAGTTAAAGACCATGCACACACACACATACACACACACACGTACACAGAGGCTGAGTTAAAGACCATGCCCCACTTCAGTGAGCTTCATTTTATGAGCATTAACCTGGATTAAAAACCTGCAGATGAGATTAAGAAATTGCCAGTTCAGATCCCTACAGATAATCCATTTTTGTACCAGAATCACAGCAGATCAATCTGTTGTATTGTCTAATCTGTATGGGCGATGCACCAGATCCTTCATCTGAGTTATTTGTCCTGAACTGAAGTCATCTTTCACTTTTTGAACTAAATAGGACACTCAGCCTTCATCCCTTAATGCACACATAATCTAAACGGATTTGACTGCTGCTTTCACAACCAGGAATTACTGACAGATATGGCTATGCAATAACACAAGAGTGAACAGGCGGTGTCACTGTTTCCCACTTGTATAGTTTAAAATGCTTTTAAGATAGGATGATTGGATGGATAAAATTAAAATGGCATTTAATGTGAATCTCATTAGAAAGTCTATTTATAATAGCACCATCACATTGATGTATGCTTATAAATAACTAAAATGTGTGCAATTAGAAGGAAAATAAAAGATAACAGTGATGTATCAATATGAGCCACCAGCCATCACTAGAGGGTGGCATCTGCTCCCAGTCCATGTGGTACTTACGAAGCATAGGAGGGCAAAGATGATGAGGGGCACCGTAGAGAAGGCAAGCAGCCAGCGCCAGCCGAGTGTGGGCATCACCAGGATAGCCAGCAGGACTTCAAACACCGTGCCTAGTGCCCAGAAAATCTGGGGTGGGGAGGGGTTGGTACAGAATCAAAGGTCAAGGATCAGGAACAAAATGTAATCATGGTTGTAGCAACCCTCCCCCGACTGAATAATACCTCGATGAGCAGGATGCAGGTTGCTCTGGACCGCATGGGGAGGAACTCCGCATACAGTGTCACCCTGGAGGAAAGGGCGACACACATCCCACAATGCATCAGTGCCAGATTGGGAGGCCGCCAGCCTGACACCCTGGCTGCCTCAGAAAGGCCACAGTCTGGCTTTACGCCAGAGTGATGCAGTCCTGTGCCGTCACGCGGCCCTCCCACTGGCCCGTCCGCCGTCCAAAACAACAGAATCTGCTGAGCTCTCTACTTTTTCTTGCTCCCGCTTACAAGGCACCGGAAAAATTAGCGTTTGGATCAGCAAGCAGGGTGAGAAAATCATCCTCAAACTGGATGGTCTTTTTACAGTGTTAACTGTAATTAAAATTATAGTAACTGCAATCAGTTCAATGAGTTGTTAAAATTCTTTGTTGGGTAGTTCTTTCATACTCTTTGCAAGTTTATAGCCTGCTTATTGGAATGGACTGTCCATTTCTGATTTAATAAGATACAGTACTGTGCAAAAGTTTAAGGCAGTCAAAAAAAATGTTTAAAGCTTTTCATCCGAGCAGTAAATGTATGCTTGCTCACAAAAAACATAAGATTAGCATTAGAACAGATGCAAATTAACAGTAACACAATAAAAATAAAAATACACAGATCATCACCTAATTACGCATGGATCGTTGGAAGAATTTGTTCTAGGAGGATGTTTTGATACCATACTTTATTCATGGCAGGGGTTTTTGAGCAGAGCTGTGAGTGAGCCCATTCCCTTGGCTGAGAAGCAACCCCACACATGAATGGTCTCAGGATGCTTTACTGTTGGCATGACACATGATTCATGGTAGCAATCCCCTTTTCATTTCTGGACAGTCAATTTTCCAGATGTATCAACCATTTGGAAAGGGAATTCATCAGGGAAAATAACTTTGCTCCAGTCTTCTGCTGTGCAGTGTTTGTACTTCAGAAGCCTGGTGCAAAGTTATTTCCTCTGGTGAAGCCCCCTTCTGAGGTCTGCGTACTTCCCAGCATGATGGAGCATCACTTCACAAGGCAGAGGTGATAATGAAGTGGCTCAGAGATTATAACCTTGACATTTCATGGCCAGGAAACTCCCCAGATCTTAACCCCATTGAGAAGCTGTGGTCAATCCTCAAAAAGCCGGTGGACAAGCAGAAGCCCACAAACTGTGATCAACTCCAAGTGCTAACAAGGCAAGTATGGATCTCCATCAGTCAGGATTCGGCTCAGAAGCTGATATCCAGTATGCCCGAGCGAATTTCAGAAGTTACGAAGAAGGCTCAGCACTGTAAATATTGAGTCTTTGCATAAATTTGATGCATTTGCCAATAAAAGCCTTTGAAACTTCTAAAATGATTATAATTGTTCTTCAATATGCCATAGAAAAACGTAAAAAAGTATCTAAAAATGCTGAAGAAGCAAAGTTTGCGAAACAAAATTTGTCACTGCCAAAACTTTTGGCCATGGCAATACTAACAAACACACACATACAGATTTGCAGCTAAAATGTAATAACAATGTTTTGATTAATGAGAGTTGATTACTTTGTCTTTATGTGAATTCCTAAAAAACGAGACACCCCCCAACACCTCAAGGGAATGTTGTCCTGTGGCAAATAATTAGAGAATTTGTCAATTAACCCTGTCAGTCTCTGTTGTGACACATGACTGGCCTTTGGAAGTACAATGAGCAGTAACGAATAATGAGACTGGATTCAATGGGGGGCACTTACGACTGTGGGGCGCCGCCAATGCCGAAACCCACAAGGGCCCGCAGGAAGAGGATCCAGCCGTACACCGGGGCAAAGGCGCTGAGGAGGCCATAGAATATAGTCCACAGCACGCTCATCTTCAAGCCCTGTCAACCAAAAACACTATTGACGGACATCAACAGGGATGCTAGGAGGAAGTGTCCGCCTCCCACCCATGTAGACGTGCCATGACCACACCCATGAGGGGACGGTCTCTTTCCTGAAGTCACAGCCCTCCATATTGGTTGAGGCTACTGCAATATTTGCTAGGAAATCAAACAGATTCTGCTGTTGTTTTGTTATGAATTGGTAACCAAGTGCATTTAAGTACGTGAGACATTAATCAAGCATTCCAAGGCAGACTGCAAGGGGGTCCACATGGTCCACAGATCCCATCCTGGGATTGTGAGCATGCTCACTGACCACCTTTAACTGATTTTGTGCTGCTGCAGCAGCATAAATAATAATAATAATACAGAATTTCATTCATGGTTCTGAGGTTTATTGACATAAAACCACACCTCTGCAAACCTGCCCACACACCTAATCTCTGGACTCACTGTTTTTCTGCCATATTTGTCCGATAAGTTCCCCCAGAGCGAGGAGCTGATCATCATCCCAATGAACACAACCTGGCCAAGGGCAGAAAGACAGGCGCCTTACACTTCCTGATCACAAAATTTGCGAATTAAAAGCAACAGCACATGAAGAACCTCACTGGGCTTCATAGAGGAGCTTCTTAGTATTGTTGATATTCATGTCCTGTGTGTATTTATTACAATGATACACTAAACTACCTGATTTGACCAATACAATCCTATAAATACATACAGGATAAGTCACTGGGAATAAAAGTCATGAAAAGTAAAAGCTACTGCTTCAGGACTACCTCAGTAATCATTACACCAACAGCCTAAACTCCTAGTTAGCCAAAGTGTTTGCGCGTTTTGCAGCATAGTAACCACATTACAGAAGCCCAATCTGGATAAATTAGCATAATTATAACTTCAAAAGATTTATTCAATGAACTGAAGGCCTAGATGCGTTGTGGATCAGAGAAAAAAAAAACACATGTTGCCACCTGCTGGCCGGAGGTAGGAACAGCATTGACTGCAAATGTGTTTGCCACCCCCCACCCTCTATGCCATACCGAAGTCAGCAAAGCCACTTCCCAGCTGGGCAGCCTCCATTCGCAGTGCAGCTGTGGTGCCAAGATGCTGAGGATCATCATCTCCATGGCATCGGCCATCTAAATACAAGCATGGAGAGCCAACAGCAAAAAACACTTATAATGAATATTTGTTCAACCCATTTACTTGGTTTAATTTTCCTTCCAAGTGTATTTTCTTTTCTCTGTTGTTTTATTTTTTCCCACTTTATAGATTTTATTTCAAGCTCTCGAGCACACTATAAGAAAGTGACTATAATGAACACTGATTCTACTCAATAATGGAGACTTAGCATCATTCAGCCATATTGTACCATTCCGCATACATTTGTTCTGGTGCTAGAGGAAAAATGAACTATAAATTATAATTGTTGGTTGGCCGTGGTTATACCTGAACAACTCAGCCTCATTAGTTCAATTGGATTCAAGTGCAATTAATTAATGAGTCCTAGAGGAGACGTGTGCACAAGGTGGTGTGTGTCATATGCTAAAAGCACTGGCAGCTTTTGTTTTTCTTCCATCAGTTAATGAAGCCCCTTCCTGAACCTCTGTGGTACACTGTGTCATTCCCACACCAGATTCACAGTGAGAAAAGTGGCCCCCATCTCCATCCCGCCATGCTGTCTCACCCAGGACAGCCCAGTGAGAACAGAAAGCTTCCACTGGAACTTCCCGAAACCGATGGCCTCGACCGCATCTTCCACCATGAAGGTGTCTGTGAGGAGAGAGACAGTGCACCGCCATTACCTCCCATTCACAAGATCCATTCTGTGCTTTGTTATGTCAAAACTTAATTTTTCTTTTAGCAGGTTTATTACAAATGACTAATTAGCTAATAGTAGTAAGAAGCTGTTTAACAGAGGTGTAATTTGCACTGTAATAGTTCTTTATAGTCTACAGAAATTTCCAGAACATTTCAACAGCCATGTCCCTATAGGGAAACAATATTATGCAATGGATCGAACCATTGCTGAAGGGTGGGGGAGGTACCATCAGTGGGGTTGGCGAACTCCCGAGGTACGGCAGTGGTGTCTCCCAGCTCTACGGACTCCAGGTCGGTACGCACACCCTCAAACTGAACCTCGTGCTCTCGGCCGCCCCCCTCATCCTCTGAACGTGCGCTTTCTCCAGTGCGCCGAAATTTGACCACCCTGAGGGGCAGGAACAACACATCTCTAAGTCTTGACTGTAGTTCTTTCCATACAGAATGATGTTACATACCAAGAATTTAACGGTATAACTGGGACAAGGTCAAGGTCGAAGTCACCATCGGGAGTGAAATACAGTGATTCATTAAGATTTTTGAAGGAGTTGGGTAGAACACTGCTTTATTATACCAGAAAACATTGACCAACACCCTAGCAATTTCTACTCAGCATAAGTATACCCACGCCCTTACCTCTGGTACAAAATTGCAGCCAATGTTGTTTCACAGTGCCTGAAAATTCAATAGTACAGAAATAGCTGACATTTCAGTGAAGAGGAAAATGCAGTAATTGAATACAAGACAAGCTTTTATTTTCAACCTTGTTTCTTTAAGGAGCCAGTTTACTTCAAGGAAACTGATCTGTGATGATTGGTTGCTGTAAAAACCAAGTTCAATTTATGAGAGGGAAGTCTTGTTGCCTAGGTGATATGTCAGGTTCCTATCTGCACCATTGTCGTAAACCAGTTAATGGTTGGAGAAGATAGTATACAGGATAGAAATAAGGATCCTTTTACAAGCCTCAGAGAAGTAAATTCAGCCCTGTTTCTGCATATAGAACCTCAATTTGTCTCTGTACAAAACAGATGAATTTCATTTTTTAAAGCTAGTTTATCAGAATATAATTGATAAGACAAAGTTCTAACTAGAACAGCAGAAGGTTGAAACATTTTCAGCCTTCAGACTAGCCAGTTAAAGATGACTTAGAGCTCAAGAAAATCTAACTTGATTTAACAAGTCCTGAGTATGATGCACATTGTCAGGTAGAAGGGCACAACCCAGCCTACATACCCCAGCCTGCACACCCCACCCTACACACCCCAGCCTGCAAACCCCAGCCTACACACTTTGGCAACTGACTGCCAGATATATAGCTGAGGTGGCTAAGAAGGACTAAGTGCAGATCTCTAGAGACAGAGCTGAAGGACTAATGAAGATCAGATGATCAGCAAAACATAGAATTGAACCAAAAACCAGGCAAAAAAAACATGTCAGAAACCAAATAAATCTAACAATTCCAAATCACAGAATTCTTAAAAATAGGAAGCCAAACCAAACAAGAGATCATCAAGAAAAGGAAAAACCAAACCTCAGGACATTAACAAGTTTAAATGCATGAATTATGAGTATGGGTAACTATATATTGAAATAATATAAAAGTGGGTGTGGTCATAGGGAACAACTATTCCTGTAACTAGTCACTACGATACTGGACTCACATACCAAACACAGATTGAGATATTAGAATTTCTGTGCTTTGCTTTGGAAACATATTGCAAAACAACATCTATACCTGCAGTACAGGTAGCCCCTCTAGCCAAATTGCAAAAAAGGTGACAAAAACACATTCCTCACTCTCTCAGGAATGGAGTTTTGGCGAGTTTTACCTGAAACAACAATTTACTGGGTGTTTCGTAGCACAGTTTCTCCACTTCATGCAGCATTGCAGGTAAAATATGTTAAATATCAGATAGCTTCATGTAGTAATGACCCACTACATCTCAGAGCCACCTGTGTGTGCAGACACACTGCAGTGAGAGTTCCAGTTGACACTATGGTAATATTCTCTATGGCACCTTAAAAAATGTAAGAGAGAAGAATAAACCAGATCCTATAATTACCACAAATCCCTTTCCTGAGCTACTTTTCAGCCCAACATACAATTATTACTAGTATTCATGACAAATTAACAATGGGGGGGGGGGATAACATTTATAGATTCATTGATCAAACAATAAATTCCTTTAGGTAGCTACTAGGGTTTTTGAATAACCATTAAACTAGAGCTAAACATCTTAACAGTCATATGCTATTTTTATAAAGAAAACATCAATAACTTTCCTAGAAAAGGCTTTTAGGGGAACCAAACCTTGTATATAATTTATCCATTTTCTGTAACCGATTGTCTTATTCGGGGTCACGGGGGGTCTGGAATCTATCCCAGAGGTTAGGGGCGAAAGGCAGGGAATAACCCAGGACGGGGGCGCCAACCAATCACAATGCTCAGTCACGCATGCACACCTATGGGCAATTTGGTAACTCTAATTAGCCTCGACTAGTTATTGAACTGTCAGAGGAAACCGGAGAACCCAGAAGAAAGTCCAAAACCACACGGGGAGAACAGGCAAACTCCACACACATGGAACTATGGGGGAAACTTCAACTCTGGTCCCAGAAGCGTGAGGCGACATTGCTAAATACTGCACCACCACGCCAGCCCTTGTATGTAACCTCCCTTTGCAATTTCAGTACAATTAAGATCAAACAATGACTCTGTATTCACAGTCACTCCCCTCAGAGGCACACAGACCGGCGCTGGTCTCACCAGAGATGAGAGCATGTCTGAAAAGGGAGCGGGAACCACAAGGATGTGGGCGTGCAATGCGCCTCACCTCCCTTGTCATGTAGGTCCGAATGACGTTTTAATTACTACAATCAGAGTGTTACATTCGGGGGTGTTCAGTCGATAGCTAAACACAGCTGCAGTCTAAGCATTTCATGAAGCAAATATTAGGGGCACTTATCCTGAGGCAGCTGTATTGGTAGAAACAAATCCCAGATTTAACATAAACTGCTGAAAATACCCATGTCCTGTGTGAAATATCGTACTTAACTCTGAGTTGGTCTATAAGCACTTTGGCATTTCTTAGCAGGTGACAGTGGTGTTTGTTAAAATATATCTAAAGGTTTCATTCTAAAGAATGAGGAGTAAGGAGTTTCTGAACCTCCATTTCCCTGTGAAATGAGTCCAGGCAGAGCCGGATTAGCCAGAAAATGACTCTCGGCCATGTTGATGAGGAAATGTACTGCATCCTTTAGGTTCAGGGCACCTTCACAGTTTTCCCCATGACTCTCATTTGGTTTTCTTGTCATACAGTGGGCAGGCTGACTGCCAAGCAATTTCACTATAGGAGGGACAACATTTCCTGTTAAAGAACTGCCAAGGTATATATGCCTCTGGGGACTCCGCAGAAAGAGGTGCCACCGTTTCAAGCAAAAGTGAAAGTGGGTAAATTTCCTCCCAAAAAGAACTTAACTTCTGTGTTTGATCCCTTATATGACACTCCAAGCAAATAATTTTCATTTTTATAATTTTACTAAAATTTCATACAGGCAGGTTACCATGCTCTGTTAAAGGTGCTTTGAGCTTAATATAGCGAATTCACTACAGAAGAATTAGAAACATGAACTTCAGGGGGCACAAGTAATGTAGTAGTACACCGTCGATGTACTAATTAGTCAAAAATTAAGTGTTCGGTCACCATTAACCATCATAACAGTTCATGTTTTTTTCATGCAGTTACTATATTTGTACGTGATTTGTACTTTAGTAGTAATTGAGTTACTAAGTTATTTGTGCCCCCTCAAGTAAAGTGTTATCGGAGAATTTTAGTCGTAATCATTAAGCCAAATCCTAACATTTATGCACACAATAACAATTTTTTATGTAAATGATTATGCGTACCCCTATCTATGTATCGTCTCACTTTCTGAAAGAAACGGCCAGTCTTTCCAGTGAAGGAGATCGCAGAATGTAAACAGAACCGTAACGGGAAAACTGGAGGTCGTTTTCATTGTCACCACTGGGGTCTGGAAATATTTTTGTTGAGACTACTATATCGTTTTATAAGGATCATATACGGAATATAGTTAAGATGCTTTTGTAAGCATTTCCTCTATTTTACAACTTATTTTATGCGTATATTATTTATTAAATTCCATAGAATCACCCATTGATTGTTTAGTTGTTTACATGGGAATTTAAATGGATTATTCCTTTTACTTTGTAGCAATGATCAGAAAGTAGCGTGATCATCCATCTGTCAGCCCGTTATCTGGTGCACTTCAAGAGTCCATGAAGAGAGCACGCGAAACTGTAGGCATGAGTCATCTGTCGTGAAAGGAAGAACACCAAGGAGTCTATAGGTTTCCGGCATTTGGGTTTCAGCTGCTACGGCAGGTACAAGTACAATATGATTGAGCCTGCGTGGGTAAAACTGGCGGTTAGGTGATATAATCAACAAAAGTGAAATTAAGGAAATCGATAAAAGTGAGGGCAGAAGCATCTGTAACATTTACAGGATAACTAAACAAGTAACGGAGTTTGAATCATTTGAAATAGATCTTGCAGTTGTACGAAAGATGCAACAAAAATGTCCAAAATGCAAATTAATCTTTTTTAACTAAATGGATAAATACACCCAAAACAATAGCGAAGCGATAGCACATTTCCAGACCCCCTCTCAAGAAATCAGTTTAAATGATCCCATAATATTTTCATTTCAAACAACACTCTTTTTGGCGTATATTAAAGGCATTTCAAAATGTTCAAAAATCAGCATGTACAATCAGGAAAAACAAAGGAGCTGTATATAGATAGCATGAACACACGGAAACAGGAAAGCAAGCAGTGCGTTTGGTGAAAGGGGGGGCCCGATTAAAATAATGAGAAATTACGGCTGCATGCAATGGGCGCTATTGAGGACTTACGGAAGCTGTCTCAGCTGGAACAGATCATCGTCCATTGTGGCACTGTGTGGTTGTTTGTGCGGCTTTTTCCGGGGCTTTGTCTCATTGCCGTTACATTGTTGCCAAAGAGAGCGGCGTTTTCAGCACCACGGGCTTGCAGACAGCGACTGGCTGCGATTGTCAATGGAGATCGGGGCGGCAAAGGGGCGGCGTTAGCAGTTCTGCTTCCCGTGTCGTGTCTCTGGCGACGACAGTCAGCGGCGATCCCGACCGCGGAGGGGTCACAGCCTTCACAGCGTTTAATCGCGATGAATCCCGCCTAACCTTATTTACCCTGAGGCTGGTTTCATACATGTCCTCTGCAAACAGACGCACCACGTAATGCATAATGCAAAAATTAATTTACAAGCGCCTGTGATTAACAGATTTTTCTATTATACATTCATATTGATATTAATAAAGCGAATGTTTTTTCAACAGTGCACAGCCATGCGAAAATAAAACGTGCATGAGCTGAAACTGAAGCAAAGGACAGCAAAACATGGTAAAGCAGATTTAGGCTCTGTGTTTGGAGTGACCCATGATTAGCCTTCTGGGTGTTTGAGCTATGCCAGAACTGAGGAAATATGTATATAAACACTATATATGTAAATTCCATAATGTATATGTATGCCACATGAACACATTATATAAATTATGCCCACAAGGATGCAAATGCATTATCACATTACACAAATACATAAATCTTTTGAAAATAGGTGTCATGTAGACCTGGATAGTGCTTAGTTTGGTTCACTTGTGTTCGGTTTGCTGGTAATGACCCTGTGGATTAAGCCAACCAATACACTGAGTGTTTAACTAGATTACATAAAGCAGATTGTGTTACACATATTATGATCTAAGGGCTCTGATGTACATACTCCCTGAGGTTGAAAGACATGCTCTCTCTCTCTCTCTCTTGCTCTCTGTTTTCCTGACACTCACAGACTGTCACCACTTTGTCATGCCAGACCAGAGGGATAAAATTCCAGAAATCTGAGTCAGGATTGTAATGGCTTTATCTGAGACACATGAAAGTTGATAAGATTTTTCCCATAAGAAATAATAGAAAACCAATAAATTGGTTCCCGGTCCTCCAAAATTACACCTAAATATGTTTTTTTTTCCAGCATTTAAACACAAAATGAACAGGATAAAACAAGAAGAGCATTTTTTTCTTAATGGCTTCCAAAATGATAAAGATCTTATCCCAACATTACCCCTGAACTGCCCCAATCGTCCCCTCCTTCCGTGTGCCACTCCCCCTCGTTAACCCCATGTGGAATCCCCATGTGATCAGCTGTTTCTGGATGTTGTCATTAGTCGTTTCCCCAGTCCAATCATTGGATGTGTTCGACTTGCTTACAGCGTTGGCTTACAGCAACGCATCCTGATCCTGACGCAATGCATTACGGTTAGATGCATTGCGACCTGGCTGCACAAACTGAACCGTTTCCGCAATGACACACCTTTGCCCTTATTGCCTGAAGAGTTACATGCGTGATGTTTGTATCCCAGGCAGTTCCAATACGTAATCTGCTATTTCTCCTGAATATCACGTAAAGCAGTGAGAATGTTGTGTCTGTCGGCGGGCGAGCGAGGAAGTAGGTAAGTCCAGTCGGGTAATCCAAACAAAACTGGTTTATTCGAACTGACAGAGAAGCACAGGAACTGACACGAGGTAACGTCAATGACAAGTCTGGGGGAAGACTGACTTAGACGAGGAGTAAATACACAGGACTAGCAGACATTAACAAGGAACAGGTGAGAACAATCCGGAATAAACGCAAGGTAACGAGGTGGGCATGGCACACATGAGGATCGGTCAGAGCTGGACGTAACAGAATCCCCCCCCCCCCCCCCTCAAAGGCGGTGCATGCCCCAGGAGAGGCGACAGACGAGACGAACCGGGCAAACAGGACCTGGAAAAAGCAAAACCATCAACAGGGACCAGGGAACAAAACAAGCACAAGGACAGAAATCAGGACAGGACCCGACAAAGAACAGGGAACACAGACAGGCAAACAAGAAAGGGAGAGACAGAGGGAACACCAACAGGTGGAACAAAAGGGCCAGGAGTGAACGGAGGGACAAAAGGACCAACAGGAGGGACAGAAACAGGCAGGACAAAGGGAGGAGGAGCAGACAAGACAGAAACAGGAGGAGGACACCAGGGCGCCTGAAGGAACCCAGGCAGGAGACGGGCAGCGGCTGGAGGGGCTGCAGGCAAGGGGGAGGCAGGAGCAGGAGGGGACCAGCAGAGGCCAAAGAGACAGGCCGAGGGAAAGCCGGAGGGGATCCGGAGGGAGCTGGAGAGACCACCGGCGCAGGCAGGCATGAAGGGGAAGCCGCTGCTGGCGACGGCGCAACCGGAGCCTGGGAAGGCGTCGTCCAACACCCGCAAAGCCGGATCAGGGGTGCCTGGACACGGCCGACGTGGAGCCGGAGGCGGGACCGAGGACCGCCCCGAGGAACCGGAGGGGGACCCGGTGGTGACCGCCGACCCAAAGCCAGAGGACTCGCAGGCAGCCACTGGACCACGGCCAGGGGCCTCACGGGTGAGCCAGGGGGCGGGACAGGAGGGACCCGGACCCGCTGTTTGTGTCCTCTTCCCTTGCGGGACACCGACAGGCGGGGACAACATTGAGCTCCATCGAAAAAATATAAATTGTAAGATGTCTTATTTCCTCCAAAGACAAATAACCTAAAATTGAAGGATACTTTTTTCCCTTGGGTCTCAGCAGGATATAAGTAAGGAAGACAATTTTCATTTTTAGGTTCATGTAGATTTCTTGGTTGAAGTTTTTCCTTTGTTTTTGGGGTATCTGTCTGTATGTAGTCTGTATGTAGTCTGAAAAATGACTCACCTTGTGGACAGAAAACCAAATGAATGTAAGTTATATTTGCTGTTTTTGATGTGACTTGGGTTGCTATTTGTAAGAGGCTCCACATTAAAATTATAATGGTTTCTAGTAGTAAACCATTTAAAATAATAAAACAAATCACAATAAAACATGAATGCAGCTAGTCAGAGCTTACAGTGAATGCCCAGGTATGTGTATAAGCAGTATTATTATTCTGAAGTAAAATATATGGCTACATAACATATGTCCTGATGTGTCTTCCCTGGTATCCCACTCGCCTTAGACTGAGCTAGAAGATTCTTTCAGTTATTTGTGAGGTATCGAAAGGTTGGAGCCCTGCTTATCCAGCTGAGCTGATTAATGTGTATAAGCCAATAGGATGCAGGCCTCTCTGTAAGCTCTACAATAAAGAAAAAACTCTTGACTGTGATGCCTAGAGTAATTATAAAGAATGTTGCCCTTTAGTCTGAATGTAAAATGAATATTGTGAGATGGAGGAGGGTGGATAGTAATATCTTATGGGAGCTGATTTGCTCTGTGCAATCAGAACGTTGCCGGTTCAAACCATAGTTGGCAGCTTGATTTCACAATTGGGTCCTTGAGGAAAGTGCATAACCCCAAATTCTCCAGGGACTGTGTGATGGCTGCCCTGCCAGCCACACACCCATGAAAGTAATACCTACACATTTACCCAGTTCATTTTAATTTCTGTAGATATTGTTTCTTTTAGGTTTGTTTCTTTTACAGTACAGTCAGGTCAGGTCAAGTTGGGGAGCAGACATCCACCAAACACCTCAGGAGGTTGGTAACCCCCCCAGGCCGACACGCAGTCCAGTCCCACCCTCCACTCTGCTTCTAAAAAGCACATGTGTCTACTCTCCATGGGAGTAAACTCTGCTGCAGCCACTCCTTATCTGCCAGAGCCAGGTGTTACATGAGTGTCCCTGTCCAGCCATTTGGATCCTCAGCGATGAGACGCTTGCGAGCTGCATCACCCCTTAGGAAATCGTGCCACATGGCTGTAATGCCGTAACTGACGCTCCCTCACAATGCAGGTAACAGAGAAGTTTTTGTCTCAGGTCATTGGATAGCATCCATGTCTTGTAGCCACATGGAAAAACAAGGAACACCAGGACTCTAAAGACTTGGACCTTGGATCCTCATACGAAGATATCAGGAGCGCCACACACCCCTTCCCAGCGACCTCTTGACCCCCCATGCTCTCCCAATCCATCTACTGACTTCATAGAAAGTATTACTAGAAACATAAATGTTGCTTCTGAGATCTCTCAATGCGGTCAACATTCTATTCACAGACAGATACAATGCTGGTAGCTGTGCACAAGACCTCATTAAAGGCCTGAATCTTGTTTTTGATCCAGGACACATGCAAACCCAGACACTCAGATTCCTCACTCCGTCTCTTAAGAGCCCCGATCAGAGCCTCCGTTGACTCTGCGAAGATCACAGCCCTGTCAAGATAGGTAAATCTTTCTTCACCAACAGATGCTCCACAGCCGGTGAATCCCACGACCCTGCCCAAAACCCAGTCCATGCAAGCATTGAACAAAGTAGGAGCAAGAACACACCCCTGACAAACTCCAGAATCAACAGGAAAGAAAATAGAGGTTCTACTTCAACTCTGCACAGCACTCACAGTACCAGTGTACAGGCTGGTCATGATGTCTAACAACTTTGGAACAATCGTGTGAAATCTCAGCATGTCCCACAGGGCAACTCGAACAAATGAGTCGAACGCTTTACAAAGATTGACAACGACTGCAATGAAATTTGCTAGAAGTTTGTGTTTCCCCTCAGTGAGAATCCTCAGTGCCGGGATGCAGTCAATGACTAGGCTTCTTGGGGTTACCTCAGAGAGTGTCACCACTGAAATGTGGAGTTTTTGAAGCTCCTCCAACAACATCAAGGATTGACCACCTGAGTGCTGCTGTGCAGCGGGCGATGCCTCAGCACCACAACAATTCCGATCTCCAGCAAGACTGACCTCATTGACTCTCCAGCAGTTTCATTTCTTCTGGGGCTGAGGCTCCTGAGAGCTTTCCCCCATCCCCTTCATCATGCATGCAGCCTTCCTGTGGGTGGCTGCAGCAGAGCTACTCCCATGGAAAGCTGAAAAAAGACCTGTGTGCTTTGTAGAAGCAGAGTGAGGTTTTGATGTTAGCCGGAGTGCCAATCCTGCCGCCAACACCCACATTTTTTCATACAAGCTTGAGGACCAATTGCAGTGCCAGATGTACTCTAATGCCATACCCTGGGGAATCAAAACACAATTTTATTGGTTTGTTATCCTCTACTTTATTAACACATTGGTTTCTGGATGAAGTACACACATTTAACTTCCTTTCCCATGTCATTTATTTGATTTGTGTAATAAATTATTTGTTTTTTCTTATGAGTTAACTTTTTTGCTGTGGGGAAAAGTCTTGTTCCTGATGAAATGAGGAAAATCATCCATCCATCTATCCATCCATCTATTATCTATACTGCTGTATCTATGTGGGTCACAGGGAAGCTGGAGCCAATCCCAGCATCATCGGGTGAGAGGCGGGGTACACCCTGGGCAGGCCGCCAGTCCACCACAGGGGGCAAATCAGAAAGCAGGAAATTGAAATGCTCCACAAAGCAATCATAACTTAGGTGTGGGAGTTTTAATAAAATTATTTTCCTTAATATTCATCTTTTTATTTGGATTAGTATTTTGATTTAATTATGGATTTTCTCACTGTCCTGTTGAGTTTATTTTAATAATGTGGTTAATCATTGTGTTTGGTCTTTCCCTTTGTGTCCAGTGGTTTACATGTTTCAATGTAAATCTCAGACTGATGTCAGGTGACAGACTCATTCAGTCATGTGAGCCTGTTATATCAGTGTACTGTTTAGTCCCTCAGTCCCAGGACTCACGCCTAGACCTCATTCCAGGATCTGCACAATGGTGCCTTTCACTATTCCTGAGAGGTGAAATGCCTCCCTGCCTGCTTCTCTCATGCTGCAGCTGTGTTTTGTGTTAAACCTGCAGTCTTTAGTACTTCCCCCATCCTATGTGAAGCATATCTCTCAAGAAAGATGTTCAATTTGCTTCCTTACATTGCTCTGCTTTCAAATAAATGTGTGCGGTCACCAACATTAAATTAATATCAATAATTTATTGCCTGGACTGACGTCCAATTCAGGATATAGCCAAGCCATGTGCCCAAAGCTGACTGGGATAGGCTCCAGGCCCCCTTGTGACCTTGATCAATATAAGTGGTGAGTTGGGTGGATGGAATTTATTGACGTAGACTAAATAGGGTGCAGTACATATTCTGGATACATTTTATTAATACAGTTTTTTTTTTACTTCTCTGGCACATTTTTCCATTAATTCATGTTGAGAACCAGGAAACTAGTATGTGTAATCTTCACCATAAACCATACCTTCAATGAATGCTTTCGGGCATTTTTTGAAGAGTATAAGTATCACCAATTGCATTAGCATAAAAAAATTGTTGTTACTGTGAAATGTACATTTACTGCAGTGAAATAGTTTTTTGGAAAAGTTGTATAATCCATCTCAAAATAAGAATGTTTTTAAATGTTCTAAAATCAAGCTTCAGTTTATTTGGAATTAGAGAAATCAGTATTAGTTAAATAGGCAGACACTACCAATGATCATAGTGTATATGCAATCCATATAAGCCTGTCGTTTGACATTTAAATATCTTAGTGACTTACTCTACAGATGTTGACAGAACTATATCCCATTGGTCTGAAGAGCAGAGGGACAATATATTTCATTTTCCTTAATTTTTCCAGCCACCTCATTGGTTTAAGGGAGAAGGATATCAGTTCCAGTATGTAATGTTTTAGTCAATGTTTCTGTTTGTATCATACATAATTAATTAATTAATTGAATAAACAAATAAATAAATAATCCAGTCTGTTATTGTCCTACCGGTTGAACTTCCGTGTACTACGAAGCGATCGGATTTTAGTTCCGCCGTCTCCACCCCAACTTAATTGTGTTCCTCGATAAGTCCCAGTGAGGATGCCGTGGTGCCGGCCAGAAGACACAGACAAGCTGGTTCGGGAGTTTTTAAGAACGGGAACTACAGTCAGGTCTGGACTTTAATCCTGGTGAACAAACCCTATGCTTTAGGGGTCGAGTTTCGACGCTATGTCTCACTAACTAGCTTGTGGCGTGGAGTTGAAGCGAAACAGCGGCATTTCTTATCCACTTAAAGTGCGCAGATGAGAATAAATGAAACTTCAGTGTTATGTATAAATTAAATGAAATATTAACTTACTAAATGTGAATACGGGGATCTAGCCGGCTATGGAATTGGGTTTATCATAAGGAAAAACCTGCACATAACGTGCATTTGGTCCTACAGTTCGCTAGCTAGCTTATTAGCCAGCTACAGCATGTAACTCGTCGTTTCCATTGCCAGTTCGCCATGCTTAAGTGCGGCGATTTTTAGTCAGAAAGGGATAAATAATTCTAAGGAAATGTTTAGAGAGCTGGTCTGATAGCGGGGTCTGCTTGGCTTATTGATAGACTAGTGAGTTGGTGGGTGGCACACAGGTAATCTCAAGGAGCACGAATACAGCGCATTTGGCTAAGCAGGCAGCTTCCCATAGGGTGAGCATTAAAATGGGACACCTGACAAAATGCCACAGTTAAACTGCAGGTAATATATGTTTTTAGTAATACTTTATTTTCTCTTCTATATAGTGTTCAAGGGACATTATTTGTGTTTAGAATGGTATCAAACTGGGATTCAAGACATTGAGAAGGTTCTATAAATTTTCTGAAAGTTTTCCATTTTAACAGCTCTCACCCTATAGGTGATATCAGCTTTGGAAGCCTGTCACACAGCAGCCCTGTACTGTGACAATTATGGCACATTGGTGTAATGGCATCAACATAAGTGTAATGGAATTAAGTGTTGAACAAGTATTCACTTAAATTGTTTTACAGATTTTTATTGTTATGTGTAATCCTTTATATGGTTTTCGGTCCCTCTATTATTGTTTGCATATTATAATGGTAAAAACGATCAAGCTTGCCTTGCAGAACTGCCCCAGGTAAAACTGTTAAATGTTAGCAATGTGTCTCATATGCATTTGTTTGATAAAAGTTTGCATCAAACCCCCTTTTTTTTATTAAAGGAACAAGATGATGAAAAATTGGGGTGTCATTGGCGGAATAGCGGCAGCTATGGCTGCTGGAGTCTATGTTCTTTGGGGTCCAATAGCGGAGAGGAAAAAGCGGAAGAAAGGTAGAAAAATTTAATCCTTTTTAAAAGAGATCAAATATTCCGTATACCCATGTTTCCCAACCCAGTCCTTGAGGACCCCATGATAGTCCATGTTTTTGTTCCCTCCCAGCTCCCCAAGGACCTGGTTGGGAAATGTTGCTTTATATAATGGTAGATGGACTCTCATTGCTGCAAGGTGGAGTGCATGAGCAGAAATGAGATTAATATCAGCGTGCTGTCCCCTTGGTGATTTTATTTTTTCTAGGTATGGTGCCTGGGCTTCTGAATCTTGGAAACACCTGCTTCATGAACTCTTTGCTCCAGGGCTTGGCAGCCTGTCCCTCATTCATCAGGTGGCTGGAGGAATTTACAGGCCGGAACAATCTGGATCAGAACCAGGTGGAGAGGGAGCCTCAGCTGTCCAGGACCCTGCTGCAGCTTCTAAAGGGTAGGCCGTTTTGGTGTTCCTTCTCTGCCTTCCTTTAAACTAGAGACCCGCGCGGGACAGATTTTTCAGTCCCGCTCCCGCAAGATTCTGTCCCGCTCCCGCAAAAATATATATTATTTTCTCCCGCTCCCGCCCG